>JAPJBO010000412.1:0-194129 GCA_030068145.1 Diplonema papillatum | reverse complement strand
TGGGATGCAAAGTAAGGAAAATGGGGCAGGAAGAGCACGCATTCAAGTTTCAGCGTTTTTTTTAGCCACATGCAATGTGTGAGGAAACCGAACCGCCCAAGTAGGACCTTCTGATCATGATCATCTGCCAAATTTTCCACCTGAAACCAGTCCAGTATTGGGGCTCAGGGTAGTGCGGTCACTCATTGAAAAAGCTGGGCTAGGATATAGTACAGAGCGAAGTGCGGCAATAAGCAGAAGTACAAAGCTGGGAATACCATGGTGATTGCAAAGCAAAGCAGAGCTTACTCATCTGTGGACCTCGCGCATGTGGGAATCTTTGAGGCGTCCGTTGCCGAACTTTTTCATGCACAGTGGACATGTGAGCTTCGTGAGCTTCTCTGCATGAGTGTAGAGCAGATGTTGACTCAACCCACTCTTGCGGGTCGTTTTGTGGCAGGCTGGACAGTTTGTTGTGCATTCACAAGTAACTTTGGGGCGGTGCTGTGAGTCGTAGTGGGCGAACAGGCCCTCGACTCGAGGGAAGCATTTTTCACACATGATGCACTGGTGCTCGGCAGCCTCGTCCTCGCTGCTGTCTTTGGAGACGTCGTCATCATCATCGGCATCGGGCAGGTTCGCGTGCCATGGTGTCTCACGGCAAAAGCAGATCTTCAGCAACTCACCTTCGCAATCTGGAAGGCTACGGAACTTCTGTCCCCATCCACTTTTCCGGCACACGTGGTCACTCAAACCGGCATGATGGAGGCGTGCTTCCAAGCTCTCGGCGGCTTTCTTCCAGACTGCACATTTGTTTGTGATGCACTTGCAGAGGAAGATGGTATCGTACCGATACAGATGTGGCAAGCGCTCACGGTATGCTGGCGCGAGGTCGGGCATACTTCGTTTTTTGGAGCCTGCTTCCTTGAGATGCTTCGTCTGTAGTTCGAAGGACTGGAAATCCCGCTCCATCGTTGCTTGCGACGTGCAGGAAACCCACCTCTTGCGCTCACCGTTGCACTGTTCGAAGAGTTCATCAGACAGGATGAGCCGATGCGCGTCTTCGGCGTCAAACCAGTGCTCGAGACTATGCGCGTAGGCAGACCGCGTCACTCCAGGGTTTCCCCACTCCAAGGCAAACATGAGCACGTGGTAGCTCAAGACAGCATACAAGAAGTCCTTGCGATAGGAATCCTTGTCTTCTGAGCAGTAGAATCGGACGGGTATGTCCTGGTACCGGAAATAGATGAGTACATCCATTGCACGACACAACACACTCTGGTTACCTTGTGTTTGGCTGAGGAGGTTGCGAAGGATATCTCGTGCTTGCGTGCCCGTCATATTTCCGTTCGTGGTCCCAAGGACCTCCTCTTCGGCCCGAGTAGCATTCGGCAGCGTTCGGAGAATGAGCCGGATGATTCCCTTCACATCGTGCAGGACAGGCGTCACAGTGTACGCTGGTTGCATTAAACGCGAAGCAATGTTGCAATGGAAGCCTCTCGCATCCATTTCTTGGAGACTGAGCCGTGGACAAGAGTGCAGATGTTCGAGTCGTTCGTCGATGGGTGTGGCACAGAACGCGCTTCTGTGACCGCTTCCGCCAACACCTCGAAATAATGACCATAATTCGGCGTGGTCACCACCAAAAAGGAATTTTCGCAGTGGGATGCAAAATTCCTTCTTGACGAAGGTACTTTCCTGTATGGCAGTCAACTGTGGCAGGCAGTGGAAGATCCACCATCCGTGGAAGTCAGGCTTCGGCCTGTCGCACACAGTGAGAAACCGCGTTGCCTTGATACCCCCTGTCAGCCCAATGGCAAGTCGCTGCCTTGCTGCTCCACGGAATGCGTTTCCCGGCTTGTACCCGTCTGCCGTTATCAGCACTGCAGGCGGGCACTCGTGCAACGCAAAAGGAAACTTGGAGAGTAGGAACTCCATGGACTTCCACATGTTGCCCAAATGATCCTCGGCCATGGCCTTGAACCTCGCTTCCTTCCCAGTGAGGGTTTTTTGCGACAGGCCCATTGAAAGACCTAGCGCTTCCTTGACGAGCGAACCAAGAACAGCACATTGTCGCATAGACATGCCAAGGTCCATCCTATTTGCTGCGATTACGTCGCCGATGGCCCGCGCCGTCGATGCATGATATTGATTCATTCTATGATTTTCCTGAGGCAATTGTCCTTCTTGTTCAATCCCAGAGTAGTGCGAGCCTGTCGTCAGGAGTAGTGCGCCGAGAGGGAGACATGTGGCAGCAAAGGCCAACCCCAGAGACGCGATGCGTTATGAGCTGGTACAAATGGACGATTGGTGTAGCCGATTCCCGGCTCCTTGCTGTCGTGCTGCGGACTACCTAACAGGTATAACTGTAAGAGTGACGAAAGATGGAAACCAACTTTGTTGTTCATGATTCAGGGAGGTTGACAAAAAAAAAAAACGGGGTGCCCCTATGGGCTCAAGAAACAGAGACTCGAGCCTACCGGTTCTACGATTTGACGAACCGGAATTTGTGTGGGCTTTTGAGAACATTGCAAATAACTCATAATGACCGGTTCCAGAAATTGAGAGCACCTGCAAAATCTAAGTACCACTTGTTGGAAGTGCATTATGCGACACATCCCCGTTCTCCTCCATTTGTGGATCGGAAACAAAACGTGCTTAGGGCAAAACCTTGCTCGAAGTGCAGAAAGCTTGCCAGAACTGCATGCATGTGAGATGCATCGGACTGCACAAACTAAAACTCAACCTTTTAAAGTCCCTGGCGGGAAGAGAGAAACTGAGGGAATAAAAGAGACGCCAGTGCTACGGAAGGTGGAAAGGCTAGATCTCACCCCGGAATACTACAGAGTCATCGTCAGATTCACTTTGCTGCACATCCGCCTCGGAATCACCGTCTTCGACAACCGGGATCCTCTCAG
Source organism: Diplonema papillatum (assembly GCA_030068145.1). Classification (NCBI taxonomy): domain Eukaryota; phylum Euglenozoa; class Diplonemea; order Diplonemida; family Diplonemidae; genus Diplonema; species Diplonema papillatum. The sequence goes on along the minus strand of JAPJBO010000412.1, from coordinate 191,232 downwards.
GGTCAGCTGCTTCCCCTTTGATGGACGTCTTCCACGACCTTTGCACAACCCTGGCACCAGCGTGAACTTTTGGATTGGCCAGGGGTATGTTTACTTGAGTAACACCGCCGCTCGCCTCAACCAAAATCTCCTGACCATGCTGGATCGCTTGGGCGGGGGGAACTTCGTACGTACCACAGTATTCTCCAACTGCGAAGTTGCGTGAGACCATTTCACGAAGGAACGTGAACTCCAGCGTGTTACCGCACAGCTTTGGTTCCTTGCCATCTGGAATGATGGTGCATCCGTTTTCTATAACGATACACCAATATCGTCCAGGACGTTCTTCTTTTTCCGAGAAAACTCGCTCACCCAGCACCGTTATCTCCGGCCACCTTTGAGTATGTGCAGCCCTGCCCCGCGATGAAGGTGACTTGGTCACCATGCTGTCGTTCGCGCAAGCCTTGTACAGCTGCGTCATATCACATTCTTCGAGGTTTATCTGGCTTGCCTGCGTGAGCCTCTTGAAAGCTTCGGTGGCCCTCGCGCCCGGTGTGGGGAGAGACCTCAACGCAATGCCACAAAACGCAAGCTCCGTGTTTGCGTTTCTTCTGATTGCGTAGAGGTCCCTGTCACCGACCTCCGCCAGGTTCTTAGGCGTAGCCATGCCTTTGAACTTCGTCGAGATGCTCTTGCTGATCATCCCATTTCGGGTGCCGAACGAAATGCCCAGAATCTTTACGACCAGGACCTTCAGCGGTCCGTGAAGAACCTCCTTGTCCGCCTTCTTCACGCAGTACAACTCGACGAAGTCAGCAATACACTGACCCACCTGCTTCGACTCTTCTGCTGCCAGTTGTGCAGATTCTGTCCTGCGCTTCTTGGAAGAAGGCGTTGTCGGCGACGGGGCGGCTTTGCTCATTTGTGGATTTCTTTTTCGAGACTGGAGGTCCTATGAACATGCAATGTGAATAGCCTCTATTCGAGCCAACCCGGCTTTTCTTCATGAAAAAAGTGTATTGTTTTTGGAAAGAGCCGGGCAAGCTTTTTTTTTCCCTCGCAGAAGGTATGCGGGTGGCAGAGTGACCGGGCGCCGGCCTTCAGGCCGGTGAGTCCGGGTTCGAACCCCGCCCATGACATTTTTCCGGTCGAAGATTGTTTTCGAGGTTTGTTGCGTTTCGGGGTCAAATGTGCCCGAAAATTGCGTTTTTGGCGGGTTTCTCAGTATCTCGCGGTATTTGGGTCACCCCGGGAAACGGAGTCGGGCGGCCGAGCTTGCCATCACAGGCCAAACTTGCTACGAGAACCGAACTTTGCTTCACCAGAACTCAGCTTCGTGCGAACTTTGCTTCGTCCGAACTCAGCTGCGCCCGTACCAGAATTTAGCATCGCCCGAACTTTGCTTCGCCAGAACTTAACTTCGCCCGAGCGTTGCTTCGCCCGAACTCAGTCCGCCCGAACTTTTGCTTCGCCGGGGGGCGGCGGGGGGGGCGCCCACCCGGGTACCAGCGCCAAACTTTTCCCGCACTCGGTGGGTCGGGGGGGGTCCGGGGGGGGTGTCCCCCCGGGTACGAGCACCGACCTTGGCTTCACCCGGACTTTACACCCTGGCCGAACTTCGCTTCGTGCCCGAACTGTTTTTTAGTACCAGCGCAGCCTGAGCGCTTAGCAACGCCCGAACTAAGCATCACTCGAACTTAGCTTCACCAGCATTGCCCGAACTTAGCTTCGCCCGAACTTTACTGTTCCCCGAACTTTAACTGCTGCCTCCAGTCTCGCCACGCGCCGGCCTTAGCCGAGCGCACGTACTTGGATTTGGATCAGGGAATTCAATGGGAAATCAGGGTGCTGGGTATTTCACAAATGCGTGGGGTTGATCAATTTTTACTGAGATCGTGCTTTCCCAGTCTGGAATGGAGCAGTGGGCCGGCGTCCCATACCAAACCTTGGGTGCATGCAGGACAACAACTAAGTGTCGTGAATTCGATATGAACACAACCGCTACTTGTGGCATGGCACAGGCACAACGAGCGCTGCGCACAATAAGCAGGTCACCCCACCTGCCTCCAGGGGGTGACCCTTACGCGAGCCCCCTTAAAAATTACTGTTCTTCCCAAAAACACCTCGAAATCTCAACAGTTCCCTAGTAAAATTTACAAGTGCACTTGTAAAATTTACAAGTGCACTTGTAAATTTTACTAGTGCACTTGTAAATTTTACTAGTAAAAGTGTAAGTTTTACTAGTAAAATTTTTTGCTAGTAAATTTACTAGTATAAGGGTCATTTTACAAGTTTACTACTGCACCGTGTGCCCCCCCCCCCCATATTCAACCAGTTGGACTCCTCTTGTTCGTAACCGTTCCAAGCTGACACTTCATTGCGCTCCCCGTTTTTCTCTCACACAACACGCTAACAGCCTCTTCAAGAGACAGGGGCTGGGGTTGGAACGAGGGTTGCAGGGTCGAAGCGACCTCCCCCCAGGCCGGCGAGAGGAAGTGGCGGGCAGCCCACCTCGTCCGTGCTAGGGCCCCGCTCAGGCGCCCTCGGCAGAAGGGTTCCGCCAGGGGGCGGAGGGAGAGGTTGAAGGGGCGATTGGTAATTCGCCACCGTCCCGCTTGGTTCCCATACACACGCCCCCCACGCGCGCGCACACTCTCTTTCTCTCTGTTTGCGCAGAGAGGGCGGACGCGAAAACATGGCCTCGACGCCGAAAAAGGAGGCGGACGCGAAACCCGGAGCGTCCGACAATGACAGCTCGCCGAAGTCAAGTGCTGGCAGCGCCAACAGCAACAGCGACGCGGTTGAGGTCGCGCTGCGGGTGCGGCCGTTCAACTCGCGGGAGAAGGCGTTGGGCGACACGAAGTCGGTCGTGATGATGAGCAGAGGCTGCGTCTGGACGGAGACGCTCAAAGAAAAAGAAGCCGCCGCGGCGAACGCGTCGACGGGTCTCCGGTCCGTCGGCAAGCAGGGCACCTCGCAAGTCGTGGCGGGAACGAAGCACGCGTTCGACTACTGCTTGTGGTCCGTCGACAAGAGCAAAACCGAGTTCGTCGACCAGGAGATCGTGTACAAGCGCATCGGGGCCCCTCTCCTCGACAGGGTGTTCCAGGGGTTCAACGTCTGCCTCTTCGCGTACGGGCAGACGGGGTCCGGGAAGACGCACACCATGATGGGGAATATCAGCGATGGTTTCGACAACCCAGATGTCGGTCTGATCCCGCGCATGTGCGCCGATATGTTCGAGAGGATGAAGAAGAAAACCAACGAGTATACCACGTTTCGGGTCCAAGCGTCGTACATCGAGCTATACAACGAGCAAGTTTGCGACTTGCTGGCGAAGGACGTCAACCCGGATTTGAAGGTGAGGGAGGACCCGAAGACAGGGCCGTTCGTCCAAGGGCTGAAGCTTGAAAAAGTTGACACCGTCGAATCCATCCTGAAGCTGATCGTCACCGGAAACCGGCAGCGGCACGTCGCGGCCACGAAGATGAACAGCGAGAGCTCCCGGTCGCACGCTATCTTCACGCTCTACTTCGAAGAGGAGGCGCACGACGACGAGATGGACGCCATCGCCTCCGCATCGCGCGTCAACCTGGTCGATCTCGCCGGATCCGAGTCCATCAGCAAGTCTGGCGTCGTCGGTGTGCACCAGGTTGAGGCTATTAGTATCAACTTGTCCCTGACGACGCTGCGCCAGGTGATCGACAGCTTGGCCAACAAGAAGAAGGTGGCGCCCCCGTACCGTGATTCGAAGCTCACGTGGCTGCTCAAAGACTCCCTCGGCAACAACGCGAAGACGTGCATGATTGCGACTGTGTCTCCCTCGGCGAACAACATCGCCGAGACCCGCAACACACTGCATTACGCGTCGCTCGCGCGGGCGATCCAAAACAAAGCGAAAGCGAACCAAGACGAGAGCATCCGGCTGGTCCAAGACCTGCAGAACGAAGTCGCGTCGCTGCGGGCAAAACTGTCCGACCAGGCCTTCTTCGAAGGGAAGGGCCTCACGCCCGAGAAGCTGCAGGCCATGGAGGCCGAGCTCGCCTTCAAACAAGAGCAGGAAGCGTCGCTGAAAGCGAAGGTAGAGCAGCTCAGCCTCGAGCGGAAGCTCAAGGAAAACAAAGAAGAAGAGCTGCGTGCAAGCAACGAAGAAAAGGAGCGGCTGCGAAAGGAGGTCTGCCCCCCCCCTCGTTTTCAGCTACCCGTTCCCATTGTCAAGCAGCGTCGAACGAAGGATGAAGGATTTGTGCACTTGAGTTGGTGGAATGATCCCACTTTTACCACAAGGCCAACCCACAGCGAATGGCGCTCGAAGACAAGTTGCAAGAGCGACACGCGAAGGAGTCGAAAATGAAGGCCAATCTTGAAGAGCTGGATGGAAATTACAAACAAGCAGTATGTTGCCCTCTCAGCCATTTTCGCTCTCTTTTTTGTTCAGTGCTCGTCGCGGGTGTGTGTGCGCGCGAAGGACTTGTTGAGAGAATCGATCCCTTGTATTTTCCATGCTTTACCATTCACGGCGAACGCCTGCTTTGGGAACGCTGGTTTGTTCACAGTAACATCGGTGGTCGACCTATGCGTATGTGTATCTCTGCTTGGCAGGATTCAATGCTGCCAACTTCACTTTCTGTTTCTGTCATGTACTGAACCGTCCTGTTGTTCCAGGAAATGTTGTCCCCTTTCGATCGAAAAAAATGATGATCGAGTGTTCTACCGATCGTAATTTCTGAACAACCCCGCAGCAAACGAAACTGAACGAGCAGCAGCGGCGCCTCGACGAGTTGGTCGCGCACAAGCAGCAGCTCGAGAAGGACCAGAAGGAGCGGGCGATCCTCAGGGAAAAGCTCGAGAAGGAGGGCGCCGACAAGGACCAGCGGCTGGCCGCGTGCAACGACGAGATCGCGACGCTGAAGGATCGTGTCGACGGGCTGGAGCGGGAGCTTGAGACGAAGGAGGCGGAGCTCGAGCAAGCCGAGACCGAAGTCGACGAAAAGAAGGAGAAGCTGCTTGCCCTCCGCGAAACGATGAGCAACGAGGTCGTCGCCATGGAAACCCGCGTCAAGGAAACCGAGGACCAGCTGCAGGAAGCAGTGCGCGACGGAGAGGAAAAAGACACGCAGATTGCGGAACTGGTGGACTCGCTGGAGGAAGCCAAGGGCGAGACGAAAGACGCGCGCCAGTCGGCCGAAACCCTCAAAAACGAGCTCGACGCGGCGAAGGCGGCGGCGGACAAGGAAAAGGACGACCTGCGGGGCGAAATCGAGCGGCTGAAGAAGGAGCTGCGGGAAACGAAGGACGCGCTTTCCGACCGGGAATCCGAGCTGGCGGCCCTCCGCGCCCGGCTCGCGGCTCTCGAGTCGCAGCTGGAAACGGCGAAGGCGCAGCAGGACGAGACGCAGGCCGCCCTCGACGACACGCGCAACCAGCTGAGCGGTGCACAAAAAGACGTCGAAGCCACCGAGCGTGCTCTGCAGGAAAAGAGGGAAGAGCTCACCGGCGCGCAGGAGGAATCGAAGGGGCGGTTGAAGGAGCTAGATGCCGTGAAGGCGGAGCTGACGGCCCGCTCGGGCACGCTGGCCGAAATCAAGAAGGCGCTGGACCAGAAGGTCGACGAGGTGAAGGACCAGCGCGGGGAGATCGAGAGCATCCGCGAAAAGCAGCGCTCCACGGAGGAGGCCTACGAGGAGAGCAAGGCGGCCCTCAGCGACGAGGTCGCCGAGCACAAGCGAGAGTCGGAAGACCGCCAAAAGGAATGCGACTCGCTCTCCGCCGACCTGGAAACCACCCAAGAGAAACTGCGCGCGAAGACTGACGAATTCGAACAGGTCACTGGCACCCTGCGTGACACGGAGGGTAAGCTTCAGGAAACCGAGGCTTCTCTTGCCGAGACCAAGGACCAGCTCGCCAGCACGCAAACCGAGTTGGCAGCGACGAAAGCGACGCTCTCCGACACCGAGGCAAAGCTCCAGACGACGAGCGATTCGCTCTCCAGCACCACCGCCGAGACGACGCAAGTCATCCAAAACCTCACCGACTCCCTGCAAGCCAAGATGGAACAAGCAGAGCAGAAGCAGCAGCAGCTCTCTGCGAAGGAAGGGGACCTCGCGCGCACGCAGGAGGAACTGTCCGCCGTGAAGCAGACCGCCTCGGACACCCAGAAGAAACTGCAGGAAACGACGGACGAGACAACGCGCAAAATCGAAGAACTGACCGCGGCTCTTCAGCAGAAGGAGCAGCAGCTGGCGTCGACCGAGGAGGATCTCGCGAAAACGAAGGAGACGCTGCAGGGCGAGCTCTCCAGCACGCAGCAGGCGCTCGAAACCTCTCAGCAGGAAGCCGATGCCACGAAAAAGACGTTGGAAGAAACGGAATCCAAGCTGCAGGCAACAAGCGAATCGTTGTCGGGCACTACGGCGGAGATGACGCAAAAGCTCGAAGAACTTACCGGTTCCCTCAAGCAGAAGACGGAGGAGGCTGCCCGGGAGCAGCAGGAGCTGAACGACGCGAAGACTGCCTTGCAAACCGACCTAGCCAGCACGAAGCAAGCGCTGGAGGACGTGCAGAAGGAGCTCGAGGAAAACAAAAAGAGCCTCGCGAGCACGGAGAGCAAACTGCAGGCGACCAGCGAGTCACTGTCGGGCACCACCGCGGACATGACCCAAAAGAATCAGGAGCTTGCCGATGCGTTGCAGCAACGAACAGACGAGTCGGAGTCGAGGCAGAAGCAGTTGGAAGAGAAGGAAGCAGAATTGAGCACAACCACCGAAGAACTCGGCAGCACAAAGCAGGCGTTGGCGACCTCACAGGAGGAATTGAGCACGACGAAAGAAACTCTTGCTGAGACGGAAGCACAGCTGCAGAACACGTGCGACTCCCTGTCGAGCATCACTGCAGAAATGACGCAGAAGGTCGAAGAACTGACCGACGCTTTGAAGCAGAAGTCAGACGAGTCGGATCAACGGCAGCAACAGCTTCAAGCGACCGAGCAGGAGTTGAAGAAGACGAAAGAAGACCTTCAGGCAGAACTAGCCGGCTCGCAGGAGGCTCTCGAGGCTGTGCGGCAGGAGCTCGCGACCACCAAAGGAGCACTCGACGACACGGAGAACAAGCTCAAAGCAACTAACGAATCGCTGTCTGGTACCACTGCGGACATGACGCAAAAGAACCAAGAGCTGACCGATCTTCTGCAGCAGAAAACCCAGGATCTCGAAGCCACCGCGGGAGAGCTGGGTACCACGAAGGAGACTCTGGAAACAACGCGAAAAGAGCACGAACGGACGAAAGAAACGCTTGAAAGCACACAAGTTGAACTCGCAACCACGAAGGCAGAGCTTGACGACACAAAAGCAAAGCTCGACGGTACTACGGCAGAGATGACGCAAGCAAATCAAGAGATCACCGACCTTCTGCAGCAGAAAACTCAGGAATTCGACAACACCCGCGGAGAGCTGGACACCACCAAGGAGACACTCGAAAGCACTCAAGCAGAACTTACAACTACGAAAGCAGAACTCGATGACACAAAGAAGAATCTTGAAGCTACCAGCGAGTCGCTGTCGGGTACCACAGCAGAGATGTCACAGAAGAACCAAAAGCTGACTGACCTTCTGCAGCAGAAAACTCAGGAATTCGACCAGACCCGCGGAGAGCTGGACACCACCAAGGAGACGCTCGAAAGCACTCAAGCAGAACTTACAACTACGAAGGCGGAGCTCGATGACACAAAGAAGAAGCTTGAAGCTACCAGCGAGTCGCTGTCGGGTACTACAGCAGAAATGTCACAGAAGAACCAAGAGCTGACTGACCTTCTGCAGCAGAAAACTCAGGAATTCGACAACACCCGCGGAGAGCTGGACACCACCAAGGAGACGCTCGAAAGCACTCAAGCAGAACTTACAACTACGAAGGCGGAGCTCGATGACACAAAGAAGAAGCTTGAAGCTACCAGCGAGTCGCTGTCGGGTACTACAGCAGAGATGTCACAGAAGAACCAAGAGCTGACTGACCTTCTGCAGCAGAAAACTCAGGAATTCGACAACACCCGCGGAGAGCTGGACACCACCAAGGAGACGCTCGAAAGCACTCAAGCAGAACTTACAACTACGAAGGCGGAGCTCGATGACACAAAGAAGAAGCTTGAAGCTACTAGCGAGTCGCTGTCGGGTACCACAGCAGAGATGTCGCAGAAGAACCAAGAGCTGACTGACCTTCTGCAGCAGAAAACCCAGGATTATGACAGCTCTCAAGGAGAGCTGAACACCACCAAGGAGACGCTCGAAAGCACTCAAGCAGAACTTACAACTACGAAGGCGGAGCTCGATGACACAAAGAAGAAGCTTGAAGCTACTAGCGAGTCGCTGTCGGGTACCACAGCAGAGATGTCGCAGAAGAACCAAGAGCTGACTGACCTTCTGCAGCAGAAAACCCAGGATTATGACAGCTCTCAAGGAGAGCTGAACACCACCAAGGAGACGCTCGAGAGCACTCAAGCAGAACTGACAACCACAAAAGCAGAGCTTGACGACACAAAGAAGAAGCTTGAAGCTACTAGCGAGTCGCTGTCGGGTACCACAGCAGAGATGTCACAAAAAAACCAGGAGTTGACCGATCTTCTGCAGCAGAAAAACCAAGACTATGAGAGCACCCGAGGAGAGCTGGAAACCACGAAGGAGACGCTCGAAAGCACACAGGGGGAACTCGCGACCACGAAGGCAGATCTTGACGACACAATCAAGAAGTTTGAAAGTGCCCAAGGGGAACTTGCGACGACGAAGGCGGAGCTGGACGAAACAAAGAAGCTGCTTGAATCAACGAACCAGTCCCTGTCGGGCACCACCGCCGAAATGACGCAGAAGAACCAGGAGCTCACCGAGGCCCTGCAGACGAAGACCAACGACCACGAAGCTTCGCAACAACAGCTGAAATCGGTCGAAGACGAACTCAGCAAGACAAAGGATGCCCTCGACTCCGCGACGAGTTCTCTCGAAGCCAAGCAGCAAGAACTCGCGTCCGCCAACCAAGTTGTTGAGGACACCGAGAAGAAGCTCCGGGAAACCAGCGATTCACTCACCGGCACCACGGCAGACATGACTCAAAAGAACCAACAGCTGTCCGATGCGCTGAAGCAGAAAACCGACGAGTCGGAACAAAGGCAGCAACAGCTGGAAACCACGGAGCAAGACCTGGCAAAAACGAAGGAAGACCTGTCCGCAACGTCGGGGAAGCTCGACGCGGCGCAGGCGGACCTGGTGAGCACGAAGCAGACGCTGGAAGCGACCGGCAAAGACCTCGCGGCAACGAAAGCAGCCCTCGAAGACGCGGAGAGCAAGCTGAAGGCCACGACCGAGTCGCTGTCGGGAACCACGGCGGAGATGACGCAGAAGAACCAAGAATTAACCGACGCCCTCCAAGAGAAGACCGCCGAGTCCGAAGAGCTGCAGAAGAAGTTGGGGTCGGCCGAGGAGCAGCTGAACCTGGCGAACGAGGACCACAGCGCCACCAACGACATGCTGGCCGCGACGCAAACCGACCTGGACGACGCGAAGAAGGCGTTGGAAGCCGCTCAAAAGAGCCTCGCGGACGAGAAGAAGGCGTTGGAAGAAACCGAGGCGAAGCTGCAAGCGGCGAACGAGTCCCTGGCCGGCACCACCGCCGAGATGACCCAAAAGCACGGCGAACTGACGGAGGCGCTCGAGCTGAAGACGGGCGAGGCCGACGAAAAAGGCCGAAAACTTGGCGAAACCGAAACCGAGCTCGCCTCCGTCCGAGAGGCGTTGCAGGCCTGCGAAGAGCGTGTCGAAGTCCTCAAGAAGGAGCTCGACGAGTCAGTCTCCACCAGCGCGACGCTGACCGGAAGCGCCGCTCAGATGACCAAGAAGAACAAGGAGCTGGCCGAAGCGTTGCAGCGGAAGACGAAGCAGTGCGACCGCAGCCAAAGCGAGCTCGAAACCATCCACAAGGAGCTGCACGAGAAAATGACGGAGCTCGAGCGCCTGCAGAAGGAGGGCGACGAACGGTCCCGCGAAATCGAGCAGAAAACGCAGGAGGCCGACGAGCGCCGGAAGGAAGTCGAAGAGAAGTCGGCCGCCCTGTCAGCCGCGCAGGAGCAGCTCAACGAGGCGAAAGAGAGCCTCTCAGCGAGAACCGAAGAACTCGACGAGACGACGAAGCAGCTGGTCGAAGCCTCTGCGGAGGTCGAAACCTTGCGCGCCGCGCTGAAGGAGGCGGAAGACAAGCTGCTCGCGGCTCAAGCTGCTCTCGCGGGTACAACCGCAGACAAAGACAGCCAGGCGCAGCAACTGACCGAGGCGCTGGAGACGACAAAGAAGGAGGCAGAGGCGGTCCGAGTGCAGCTTGCAGAGACGAGCGAGAAAATGTCGCGCGAGGTGGAGGAACTCAAGGTGCAGCTGTCAGAAGCACACGAATCGTACGAAGCAGGGGAAGAACAACTGAACGAGGTCAGGGAGAGAGTAGAGGTGACCGAAAGAGAGTTGGAAGAAGTGAAGGTGGAGTTGCAAAAGAAGACCGAGAGCTTCGAGGTGAAGGAGAAAGAGCTGGAGGAGACGAAGTCGGTTCTGCGCGAAGTGAAGGAGACGACAGGGGTGAAGGAGAAGGAACTAGAAACGAAGATCGAGCGCACGTCCGAGCAGCAGGCGAGCGTTGTTCGGATCATGGCCAACAGACACGACGTCGAGAAGAAAAACTTCGAGCGGTCTATCAAGCGTCTTACAGAAGAAGCAGACCGGGCGAAGGCAGACCTCGTCGCGAAGGAAGCCGAACACGAGGAACTCGTTTCGGACTTCACACGGAAAGCGCAGCTCATGTCGCAAGAGAATCAACGCCTAGCTGCAGACCACCGCGCAGCGCAATCGAAGGTGTCCAGCCTCGAGTGGGAACTGACAGAGGCGAAGCAGAAGATCGAAGACGTCGAGAAGGCGGCGCAGAAGCAACTCGAGGACGCGAACAAAGCAAAAACTGCCATCAGCCAGCAGTTGACCGCGATCCGGCAGGAGTGGAAGAATGCTTCGAACGATGCCCACACCGCGAAGCAGGAACGCAACAATTTGCAACAGGATATCCGCGAATTGAAGAGTTCGATGTCCGCGCAAGAGAAAGAGAAGGCGCAAGTGAAAGAGCTAGCACGGATGCAAACTACAGAAGCGAAGACCGCGCTGTCTGGTCTCCGAGGGCACATGGACGAGACAACGAGGTTATTGTTATCAAACATATACGCGGAGGTCAATGCGCTGGAGGAAAAGAATGACAAGCTCGAGAAGGAGCACGACGACCTACTTTCCGTCAACGAGGTGAGCAGGGTCAACTTCCAGGACCAACTTGAGGTTTTCAAGCGGCGCGTCAAAGACTTGGAGAGCGAGAAGAAGTCTCTCGAGTTCGCCGCACGCAAGGCGAAGGAAAATGCCGCTGCACTCAACAACGCTACGCCTAGCTCCACCCCGCGGCCGGAATCCGCTTCGTCGAGACCGTCAGAGTTCTGGAACCCGCCATCATCTACACGCCGTGAACTACCAAGAATGCCGACACTCAGCCTTGAGACGGCCGTACCTCCCAGCATCCGCGGCCCCATGACATCAAGGCCCACATCCACGGCTTCTCTTGCCGATCAGCCTTCGCGATCCGCTTACACTCCTCGAGAACGACTGCCCGCGAAGTACTGGACTTGCACCAACTGCACGGAACTGAGCAACGTCCAGAGCGCGCTGAATTGCAACGCGTGCGGAAAACCGCGTCACGCCAGCGACCGGTGATCCTTCATCATCACTTCAACCGCGGTTTCAACGCGTATCGCACCAGGCGTGAATAGCATGCTTACGATGTTTCGTCTTCCGTTGGGACGGAAACAACAAAACTAGTGTTCGCACGTCACCGCCCCGGTCAACTAACAGCTGCATGCGTACAATCAGAAAGCGATAGCGGACAACCACCGTCTTCTCATAGCACAGAAAGCGGCGTGTATGGCATGATCATCGCCGCCCGTCTTTTTCTGTGCGTCACCAGACTAAGCCGCACGGCCATAGTCTGGCCGTCCTGAACATCCTGGAAACGAAACACATATCCTTCTGAGTTTCAGGTTGTGAGGAAAAATTGTGTGTTCATGCCTCGGTTTAGTGTGTATGTGCGTGTATGCACTGCGAGCATGTTCGATGTAGACTACTGCAGTTTACTCACCGCCCGCCAAACGTTTGCCAGTGCTGCCGATTTCCATTTTCGACCGTCGGCGCCGCGAAAATAGAGGCGCCCACCCCTCCAAGCCAGGGTGCTTGTTGCCGATTTTTCGAAACCCCTCGCCCTGGCCTCGCGACGTGCCTTCTTGCCCGTCACCGCACATTCCCCGTCTGGCCCAGCTTTCCGCACGGAAGCTCTGCTCACGGACCTGTCCTCGTCTCAGCTTGCCCTCGATCGTTGTTTTCTGCGTTTCGTGAAAATCTTGAATTCCGCTTGTACTTCGCCGTTCCTCCTGCCTTCGCCTTGCCACCGACGCTTCGTCTTACCTCTCGCTGCAAGACGGAATATGAAAGAAGGCGAGAGTCGGCACTATTTTCCCGCTTGCGTTGTCCACCCGCACGCTCTCTCGCACTTTCTGATGACAGTTCAGGATGTCCTGATGGTGCAACTACGGTGAGCGATCTTCGCGCAGGCCCCGAGAGCCAATATTTTTTTACGAGGGCAACCGTTCGAGCATGCAATGTAACCAATGTTCCCACGCAGGAAACCATATCTCACGGTCAAAATGAAGCGTCGACTGCGGGCTGCCACAGCAGCCCGTAGCTTAGCTTGAATGTGTAAGATAAATTGAATTCGAAGTCAGTGGGAATGCACTCAGCGTCTTCTGCACGAGCGGCTCGAAGCAAAATTGTCGGAAAGGTGCTCTTTTGGAAGCGCTGGTCCGCAGGCTCCTGGTATCCCAACCCCCAAAGAAAAGAGGAGCAGACAAAATGTCGCGCACTTACTCGGACAAGAAGAACAAGTTCTTCGCCAAGATGAACAACTACTTGGACACGTACTCCAAGATCGTCGTCGTTGGCTGCGACAACGTGACGTCGCGACAGTTCAACACCATGCGCATTGGCATGCGAAAGGGTGGCGACATCTCGTTCGAGGGAAAAATCCTCATGGGTAAGAACACCATGATGAAGAAGGTCTTGGCGCAGAGGACGGCGGCTGACCCGGATGACGAAATCAAGTACATGCAGGCTGAGAAGTTCAGAAGCATCCTCAAGCTGAACGTTGGGCTCATCTTCACCAACGGTATGTCGTTCGTTACTGAGCTGATCATTTTGTTTGACACTTGTTTGCGAGAAACCGAATGGCCTGGAACAGGACCAAATTAGACGCGCCTGTCTGGGAAACTGCCGAGCTCACCTAACAAATACACGCAACAGACGACCTGATGGAGGTTGACAAGATGGTGCGCGCGCACGTTGTGCAGGCGGGTGCCAGCGTTGGCTCCGTCGCCCCTGCCGACGTGCACATCCCGGCTGGTAACACCGGTCTCGAACCGGGTCAGACGGCGTTCTTCCAGGCCTTGAACATCCACACGAAGATTACGAAGGGTTCCATCGAAATCCTGTCCGACGTGCACTTGGTCACCGAAGGCCAGAAGGTCGGTCCGTCGCAGGCAATCCTTCTCCAGAAAATGGGCATCAAGCCGTTCTTCTACGGTCTCGTGGTATGAAAAGCCCCATTCTTGACCTTCCGGGATGGATGGTCCTGTCGTCGCCCTTCAAGGATTAACCCATGTTTCATAAAGATAAACTCTAAAAAGAGACTGAGTCAAAAGAGCACATGTTGTCCGCTTACTCCAGCTGCGGGTTACGCGGGGCAACGCGGTTCGTTTTGCGTGGTTCAATCCAAACCGCCAGACTTTTCACTGCACTTTTCCTTCACACAGATGCAGCAGGTGTACGACAACGGCTCGTTCTACCACCCGAAGGTGCTCCGCATGTCGGAGGCCGACAAGCTCGGGATGGTGCAGGCTGGTCTGGCCAACGTCACGGCGCTGTCGCTCGGCTTGGGATGGACGACCGAGGCGTCGCTGCCGCACGTGGCGATGAACGCTTTCAAGAACATCTTCGCCGTGTCTCTGGGAACCGACTACGACTTCGAGGCGTTCAACGCGAAGCAGCTCAAGCAGGACATCAAGGATGGCAAGGTCAGCGCTGCCCCTGCGGCCGCTGCCGCCCCTGCCGCCGCCGCCGCTCCCGCGGCCGCCGCCGTGCCGGAGCCGGAGTCCGAGGAGGAGGAAATGGACATCTCCCTCTTCGACTAGGCGGGACTCCAGTGAGAAAATCGCCACGAAAGCACCCCTCCTCCCCTGCCGCTGTCTCTTCTCCCTTTACATACGCTTGCATGATATGTCGACTGATGTAGCAGCCTGGGTGGGCAGCCCGAGGCGTACAAACCGCCGTAGAGTGAATTCGAAGACAAAGGAAATCCCAGCACGAGCGACTCAGAACAAAAGTGTTGATCATCTGCTTGTTGGGAATCCCCTGGTTCGCAGTACATTGTAAGAAGGCTCCTGTAACCCACCCCCCAAAAGAAAAGAGAAGCAAGCAAAATGTCGCGCACTTACTCGGACAAGAAGAACAAGTTCTTCGCCAAGATGAACAACTACTTGGACACGTACTCCAAGATCGTCGTCGTTGGCTGCGACAACGTGACGTCGCGACAGTTCAACACCATGCGCATTGGCATGCGAAAGGGTGGCGACATCTCGTTCGAGGGAAAAATCCTCATGGGTAAGAACACCATGATGAAGAAGGTCTTGGCGCAGAGGACGGCGGCTGACCCGGATGACGAAATCAAGTACATGCAGGCTGAGAAGTTCAGAAGCATCCTCAAGCTGAACGTTGGGCTCATCTTCACCAACGGTATGTCGTTCGTTAATGTGCTGATCATTTCGTTTGATACTTGTTTGCGAGAAACCGAATGGCCTGGAACAGGACCAAATTAGACGTGCGTGTCTGGGAAACTGCCGAGCTCAACTAACAAATACACGCAACAGACGACCTGATGGAGGTTGACAAGATGGTGCGCGCGCACGTTGTGCAGGCGGGTGCCAGCGTTGGCTCCGTCGCCCCTGCCGACGTGCACATCCCGGCTGGTAACACCGGTCTCGAACCGGGTCAGACGGCGTTCTTCCAGGCCTTGAACATCCACACGAAGATTACGAAGGGTTCCATCGAAATCCTGTCCGACGTGCACTTGGTCACCGAAGGCCAGAAGGTCGGTCCGTCGCAGGCAATCCTTCTCCAGAAAATGGGCATCAAGCCGTTCTTCTACGGTCTCGTGGTATGAAAATCTCCGGTCTTTTTAGCGTTTATTTTTTGTGTGAACCCAGGTCCGGGCTCCTGGTAAGTTCCCCGGCAGCCCGATTTTTATGGGAAAAAGTGGGGCTGCCGGTGGGTGGACAGGTGTACAGGTTGGTAGTTGAGTGGACAGATGGGTGGATGGGGGTGGGCAGGTCGGTGGATGGATGAACAGGTGGGTAGTTGGGTAGACGGGTGGGTGGATGGGGTGAGGTGTGCAGGTAGGTGTGCTAGTGTGCTCGGACGCGGCTCTCTTCTCCTCCTCCGATCCTCTTCCTTGGGCACCTCGACAGCTTGCAAGGCGTTTCTTAAGAACGTGCGAGAGAATTCGGATGCATCTACCAACTGTAGCTTGGACTCCTAGGCAGTTGTTGAGGCATACCTTGCAGCCTGCGGATTCGGAGGGCCTCAAGGCGAACCAGCAGTTGCTGGAAAACCTGCAGGGCCTGCTTGAGTCCTTGAACACAGTGAGGAGTGAAACAGGACGCGTCTTGTGCATGAGCGCAGGTTCAACCATCATCTGACTCTTCAGTACCACGAGTTTGCTATTCTTATGTCAACTCTCCAAGTCCCTCTTGGGTTTTGGTTTGGGCAAGAAGTATTCGCGCCCGCCATCTGACCACGCTGCAGCAGTCACGTGTAAACCGGGCAGACCCAGTCGTCCCCCATCTGGTCCCGAACGACGAGCACCGCTCCTGCACCCGAGTTTAGCCTTCAATGATTGGAAGCCGCATCGGAAACAGTGGGTCAACCCGTCCCGGAATTTTGAATTCGTGCACCCGGTTGAAAGGAGTGTCCACTTCGGAGTCCACGTTCACTTATGTGGGGAGTTGTAGAGTACGGGAGGAACCGGAAATCTCCGGAAAGATGGTACCCGCATTCCAGCTCGTCCCGGGAAAGGTCAGTCGACGACCGTATGCAGGTGGGTGGAGGCCATGGGACTGCGAAGGCGTGACCACCCCATAAGGAGGACTCTCTATCTTGCGTTATCTCTCTGTCCCAGTCGCCATAGCAACCTTATCCTCGGCCAAGCATCATCCTGCAACCCTGCTTTCAGGATGGCCATCGTGCCTCTCATTTTGGTTATCACCCTTACTCCTCGCCCGAATTGCCGTCTTCGACCGTAACTGCCCCTGGTCCTGGTGGTTAGGGTTAGCATGCAAAGAGCCTGCGGCGATAATCTGCATCTGCTCTCTTTCGTGACCTCTTCGTGCTACCTCTTAGTCACTGGCACTTTATCTTGCACCTCTGCCCGCCGCGGGGTGCACGTCTCTGTCTTCTGATGGCGAGTCCCTACGCCGCCGCTCTCGATGGCGGTGTTGGCGCCGGCATCCGCCGCTTCCCTTGTGGCGCTTTGGGCCGATGGTCGCAGCTTGCGTCTCGACTCCGGTGTCGCTTGGGGCGTCCCCGGGGGCGAAGGCCGGCGCTTCTGTCTCTTCGCCGGCGACTCCGCGCATCGGCATATCGTGCTGCACGCATCCGTGGTGGTGGCCTGGGCACGCCTACCTCCATGCGCTGGGTCTCCGCCGCCCACTAAATTTACCCTCTTCTGCCCCTTCTTGCCGGAGGTGCCGTCTTCGAAGGCGTCCCACCAGCACGTCCAATCCTTTCCTCCCCACGTGGAAAATACGTCCATCCCCCAGACCTCATCATTGAAGGCGTGCCTGTTCGTCCCAGCTGCGACTCGAGCACGAGCATCGTCTCTGTACCCGCACGACCTCTGGTGGAACGGTTCCTGCTCTCCTTGCCGCGGATCCTGTCGCTACCTGTGTCAAACCGAGTCAATCTGTACCTCCCAGTCTGTCCTTCCTTCTCAGCCTCTATCTTCGTCTTCGGGGCATAGCCAAACACGGGACCGCTTTGCGCAAGGTAGGGCCATAATAGCGTAGCCCCCTCCCCACCTTCGCCAAGGCCGGCTGCGGGGAAAGTGGTCGCCACAAAGGAAATACCCCGAAACTCCCCGAATTTCCCCGAAACTCCCCGAAACTTCCCGATATTTTCGTCTGGACCAGGTGGCTAACAATGCATTGTTGGTACTAAAATGGCAACCCCTACTCAACACGCTCGCCTGCCTTGATGGCACTTGCACCTTAAAGAACTCAATACTCAACATGCATGCGCGTGGGGGGCCCAAGACTAAATTCAAAGCGAATTTTTTCTTGGTGTCGGTCGCAACACTTACAAACATGGCTAGCCGTAGTTAACGTGTATAAGCATACCTACTACCCTCATACTACCCGCCTCACAGCCTCATTGGTCAACCGGAGACCCTAAAAACCGAACCTCTAAACCACAAACGCTAAAAATTAGTAGTTGGCAGCGTACTACATGAAACTTACCAAAGCAGGTGAGTTCCGCTTGTGCGCACACAAACAAAAAGGCTCTCGAGCAGGTATCCGGGATGGATGGCTGTCGTCGCCCTTCAAGGATCAACCCACCCATGTTGTCCGCTTACTCCAGCTGCGGGTTACGCGGGGCAACGCGGTTCGTTTTGCGTGGTTCAATCCAAACCGCCAGACTTTTCACTGCACTTTTCCTTCACACAGATGCAGCAGGTGTACGACAACGGCTCGTTCTACCACCCGAAGGTGCTCCGCATGTCGGAGGCCGACAAGCTCGGGATGGTGCAGGCTGGTCTGGCCAACGTCACGGCGCTGTCGCTCGGCTTGGGATGGACGACCGAGGCGTCGCTGCCGCACGTGGCGATGAACGCTTTCAAGAACATCTTCGCCGTGTCTCTGGGAACCGACTACGACTTCGAGGCGTTCAACGCGAAGCAGCTCAAGCAGGACATCAAGGATGGCAAGGTCAGCGCTGCACCTGCGGCCGCTGCCGCCCCTGCCGCCGCCGCCGCCCCCGCGGCCGCCGCCGCGCCGGAGCCGGAGTCCGAGGAGGAGGAAATGGACATCTCCCTCTTCGACTAGGCGCCAGTGAAAAAAAAAGGGAGAGCCCGAGTGAAGAGGACTCTCCCCTTTTCTTTACATCTTTTCGCCCTTTTTCTTGGAGACAGTGAGCGTCTGGACCCGGGACCGTTTTCTGCGTCACGTTTCAGGAGCGCCCCCTTGCCAAATGCAGCGCACCTGACCCTGGGGCTGAGCCTCGCACTAAGCGAACCGTAGCGCACTTTGAAGGAAGCAAACCGACGATGGAGAAAGGGGTGGGTGAGTTGGTCTTCCCGTTCTTCTTTTTTCGCACCGGGCAAACTGCGCCTTTTCATGCATTTCTCCTTTTCGCACCCTCCATTTTTTTTTTGCGTCATCAAAAAAAATAGACCCCGGTTTTCTCGCCCCCTCTCCCTCTTTCTTCAAGACACAACTGCAACGAATTTCCCGGGGCACCGAATGCGGCACACGGCACGTCGTTTGGTTTGAGCGAGTGCGGGAGAGCGGGTATTTGCATGCTCGCGGCATGCCTGTGCCGAAATATATCACCTTCAAAATGCATGTCACATGCAATCGCGGTCTCGTGCACGTGCGTGTGTACTGATGAGCGAGCGGCGAAACGACTCACAGCACATGACGTGTTGTGAGGAGTTTCTGCTCCGTATTGTCTGACGAGAACTGCCTAGAAGAAAGGGAGAAGTAAGAACACGTCTTTGTACGAGTGCAAGGGAATGTTGAGTGACTGCCTTATCCCGGGGGAACGAGCTTGGGCGGGGGTAGGGAGAGTAGGAAAACGTGACTGATTCTTTGAACCAACCACACCCTGAAGGCTGTGTGAAGTTCTCTTATCGACTTGCGTGGTGCATCAACTCCTTCAGTGAAACTGTGATCGTTTCGAACTTGAATGCGCGCAGGCAGGCGCTGGGGCTGGGTGGTTTTACAAGCCGGTCCATCCTTTCCTGATAGACCGTGACCAGGCAATTCTATGCGGCTCCAGGGATGTGTGCGCAAACTTGCAGCGTGTTGAAAAGACCGAACCCCCGAAAAGAAGAAATCCAGGAAATTCCACAGTAAGCGAACTCAACGAACAATGGTTTGGGTCTGCCCGAGAACTGGCGAGGTGAGGCGGGGAGCGCTGGATGAGCCTGTGGTATGTCCCGCTTGCGCTTACCGGACAAATGCACGAACCCCCCCGAGGACAGCACCTCGGAGAAAAGTATACTTGCACCGCTTCAGATGGACGAAAAAATGATCGGAAACCGATGACGAAGCAGCTCTTGTAGTCCAGTCGCCCTTCATTGGGCAGTGTTGTGATGCTAGTGAGAACAGTCACGCCTTGACTTGTGTCGCTGGTGTTTTAAACTCTGTCCGGCGATATACTCTCACGTTTCCCCGCTTCTGGGTAATCTCAGTTCGGGATCGGCGCAATTGTGTTGCGTAGCTGTCACGCCTGCTTTCGCGCCCGACAATCTGGGGCCGTGCAGGGATCAAAACAACGTATTCGTTCAAGCGAAACAAAACACAGGTGACCGTCTACACAAGCCCATCCGACCTCGTGTCGCACACTGCCGTGAGGGCACGAAGCAACTCCATGGAAGGTGTGCATTTTTCGTCACTGGCTACGTCGAATTGATCTAGCCCAAATTCACTCCAAGTGTGTCCGACGGTGCATATTGCCTTTTTCACAAGACACCCTACTACACGAAGAAAGTGCAGCTTTCCAGGACAGTTAACCCTGTCCCCGCGTGAAGCGTTTCAAGGGTTAACCCTTCCTTCAAAAAGAGACGACTGCATCATCCGAGGCCTGTGGACATGGTCAACAAGATCGTCGATGTGTCGCCACTTCAGATCTCTGCATCCGGGTAGCGGAATGTTCACGCATTCCCTTTCAGCAATCCTGCACGTCCGAGCAAGCTAGCAGACGTGCATATTATCGGTCTTGCCCCTTAACCAGGAGCTAGTTGCTCTCGACCTGAAAACCGAACCAAAAACACAGCTAAAGGCGAAAAGGTGCAGTGGAAGTGGGTCGAGGAGGCTGACCTCACTGCGGAGCAGAAGCAGAAAATGACTGACAGCTCAACGTCGCAATGACGCTGACACCCGGACATCTCTTCTCGAACCCGTTGATACACAACGCACGAAGGAAGGGTCGCTCGTCCCTAGTGCCGTGTCAGGAAGGAGCTGCCGGGCTACATCTCGGCAAACACGCCATGTTCCGAAGTTCGTATCGAACATTTGAACTCGAAGTTTTGCGTGTCGATGCATGTCTGCCCGCCATTCTGTAGGCCTGGAATTTGATTCGGCAGCTCGCCGAGATCGAGAATCTGCGTCAGCGGCACGTTTCCACGCAGACGAAAATGTCCTGAACCGACAAGTCTGTCCTTCTTGCCTGAAACCCAAACACAAAAAAATGCGAGTCCCAGTCTGACAACGTAATAGTGACGAAGTACAGTAAACACGGCGCAACACAGAGAGAGGGGGGTGTCTTTCCAACCGTCTCTCTTTTTTTCTCTTATGAACACAGTCTGTTGCGCCGCACCACCTCTTCCCCTCGTTTGTCCAAGTAGGCTATCCAGTGGTGGTCACGCAAGAGACCACCGATGCATGAGTTTTTCCGCATTTCTTTCTCCCGTGGAACTTGTCTGCTTTTTCGCGCGGCCGGTTGTCTTCGAAGAGCGCGATCCGGAAGACGCAGGTCGCGACGCTGCTCAGGCAGCTCTGCTTCGTCACCGACACGAAGCGCCCGACCACCCCTCACTCGTCGGCCGGCCGCCGGGTTGCCCCAGGCGAGCTCGGCGTCGATGGAGGTCTGGATGCAGCCCAACGCCCGGGGGCCTCCAGCGTTGGGGTCTCGTAGGAAAGCCGTGCACACTTTGCGGCGCTGGTGAACTGCTCAGGTGCTGACGGCGACCAGCGGATCGGGCGCGGCTTTGCTCGCAATTCCCGTGGGAGTTTGCGCACAATCCGGTGTGCGCAGGAGCAAAGGTCTGGACTCTGGAGCAAACAATTAGTCCCAACGACTCATTTTGTGAACGCGCGGATGCGATTATCTCGCCAGATTCTCATGGCCGCAAAGTAGTCAGGATACTCCAACGACTCATTTTGTGAACGCAGATGCGATTATCTAGCCAGATTCTCATGGTCGCAAAGTAGTCAGGATACTCCAACGACTCATTTTGTGAACGCAGATGCGATTATCTAGCCAGATTCTCATGGTCGCAAAGTAGTCAGGATACTCCAACGACTCATTTTGTGAACGCAGATGCGATTATCTAGCCAGATTCTCATGGTCGCAAAGTAGTCAGCAAAGGTGTGACGTGCAAACTTCGAAGGGGAAGTCCACGTCGCTTGTGCGCAAACCCCTGGCGGAACAGCATCTACAGGGACCACTTACAGTCCCTGCGACACTAAACGGTCCAACTCTCGAGGACCATGTCCACACGATGCAACGCCACTGAACTGGGCAAATGCTACGTGGAAAAGAAAACGCGTACAGAGCGCACCCTATTTTGAAGCCACGGTATAATCCTTCGCGCCTCACGAAAAAATCCTTTCCCACAACAGAATAAATCTTGCGGAAAGCTTCGCCTACAGCAAAACCCAAGACGACAGGCCTGCTTCCTTTCGCCCCACCGGGGAGGGGGGGGACTGGGGCAAAGAGGGGACTGGACTGCGGTCACCCCGTTTAAGGTTCGGACGGGGGCATGCTGAGACGGTCGGTTTTGCTGTCATGTCTCGGTCGGCATGGTCCTCGGGCTTTCATCGCTAGTGAGCATCCGGAGGAGGGGGACGTTGCGACGCCTGTATATTCCGTGGCTCAGATCAAGCAAGCGATCGAGAAGACGAAGCGCATGCAGAAGGCCCGCCGGCAGAAGATAGCAACGGCGAAGCGGAAGCATGTCATCGTGAACGAGCCGGACCTGTGGCCCGTGCACAACGCATCGGTGGCGTACTGCCCGACGGCCGGTGAAGCAGACTCGCTCATCGCCAATTTCGTCTTCGACGTCGAGCCCCCTCTCACCGCCGTTGGCATTCGCATCGAGCGTCGGATCCCGCGATACGCCCAGGTCGACAACGCCACGTTGTTCTCTGAGTCGCGCGCGAACACGAAACTGCGTATGTTTTCGATTTTGGCCTGATCTCTCTGTGGAAATATCCTACCAGGAGCAGCCGCCGTCACACGAACGGTCATCTCCCGGTGGAAATATCCTACCAGGAGCAGCCGCCGTCACACGAACGGTCTTGCACGGCGGGAGTTTGGCAGCTGGAAAAGTTCAAGTGTGTATTTCTTAAACAGGCGGCTGCGTTTAGTCACTCGTTTGCTTGCAAGGATTGCGTTCTTCTTGACTTGAGAACCATCTATTCAAAGTACTCGGCACGACAAACAGGCACCGCGAAGGAAAAGTTCTTGATCAACCCGATCTCTGTGATTTCCATCAGCACGGGCACGGTTGTCTTGGTCCTGCACGTGGCGCAGTGGGGTGACCACAGGCGGTGGTACCAGCACCAGCGCGAGGATATGATGGCGAAGCTGACGCGGCTGCTGAGCAGCACGCGCATCGCGAAAGTGTGCCCGAAGGCGGAGCAGGTCGCGTTGGCCATCCGCAAGGACTTCGGCTTCGAGACGGCCAAGTTCGTGGACGTCGGCGTCCTCGCCCGCGGCCTGCTGCACGACGCGCAGTCCAACGGCGTCCCCTTCCAGCCCCACGGGTTCTCGTTCCACGAGCTCGCCCAGCACTGCTTCCACGGCAACTTCCCCCGGCCGCTGCGGGTGCTGCTGACCAACTGGCAGGTGCTGCCATTGTCCCCCGAACAAGTGCTCTTCACCAGCAACGCCGCCCACGCGACGCTCACCATCTACCAGCGGCTGCTGCGGGTGAGGGAGAGGGCGCTGCTGTCGGACGTTGGGCCGTGGCACCCGGTGTTCGTGGTCGTCAACAACTTCATCCTGCGGTTCCCCGAAAAAGAGGCGGCCCGGCTCGGGTTCCAGGAGGGCGCGCCCTTCCGCCGCACGGTCGAGTCGCTCGTCCGGAACGCCTTCCGCGGGTACGCGGTCAAGGCGATGTGGTTCGCGGGCGCCAAGCAGACGGTTTGCGTCGGCTTCGCGACCGCCGAGGACGCGACCCGGGCCGTCGACGACTTCTTGGGCAACAAGAGCTTGCTCGTGACGCCGCGCGAGGTCGCTTGGGTGGACGCCAAGGAAGAGTTCCGCCTGCGGGCTTTGGGCAAGGCTCCCGTGCGTGATGCTGAGCGTCCTATGCCGGAACAGGACCAGTGGATTCGCGATGTCTAACTTCCCCCTGATGGCCCAGGCAAGAGTCTGGCATCGGGTGGTCGATTTTGTTGGGTAGCCGCCAAGGAAGAGTTCCGCATGCAGGCATCGGCACGGCCCCCGTACAGTGGCGCAGAGCTTCCCATGCCAGAACAAGACCAGTCGACCTTTCCCTTCTTGTCCGTTTCCGCAACAAGAGCTTGCTTGCAACGTCGCGCAAGGTCGCTTCGACCGGCGCCTACGAAGAGTTCCGCCTGCGTGGCTTGGGCAAGGCTTCGACGCTGAATCCCACCAGAATTCGCGGTCTCTCTCTTCCTCATTTTCCGTCTCCGCAACGGAACAAGAGTTTGCTGTGATGCCGCTGGGTATGCCGGGGTAGCCTCCAACCAAGCTGGAGGCTGCGTGCCACGGGGCAAGGTGCTGTGTCCGGGCGCGGAACGCCCGATCCGGAGCAGTTCCAATGGATCGCGGTCTCTGTTCTGCTTGTTCGACTTTTCAGGGCAACACGAGCGCGTTGCTGGGATCGAGTCTTGGGCAAAGCGTGGAAAAAAGTATCCCGCCGTATCAACACCGCCACTTCTCCGCTTTGCAGGTCGTCGCAGCACATCAGCAGCCACTCTAACCTAATACCAATCAAACGAACGCCGTCGGGCAACTGACTGAGCGAATACCGCCGGAAACACAAAAAAACATGAAACAAGTAGCACTCTCCCTTTTTCCCGAGACTGAACACGAGAACCGAAAGAGGCGCCAGCCAGCGCGCCGTGTCGTGATTCCTTGGCTTGAGATTCTCGAGTTAGCTTAGCCTAGTTGACAGTCCGCGGTGGTTCTTCCTGAGCGTGGGCGACACCGCCGTCCGTACAAAAACCTCGTTTGCAAGGAAACTCCAAAGGAATCAAAAAATGACGAAGGGAACGACATCCCGCGGTGAGCGCGGTCACCACTCTCACACGTATGCACCCACTTCGTTCGACGTGCCTCGACCTGAAGGCAATCACTGCGCCACAAGAACACCACCCGGGTGGTGCGACCGCTTCTGCAGTTTTTGACTGGCTCAGCTTCCTTTAGTAATCAGTACAAGTTTCCGAGCCATGCGGCTGCACACGTCGAGTTCCGAGTGCACATGCCCGGTGTCTTTTTCGGGATCGTTGGCGACGGTAAATCCCGCCCTGCAAAACGTTTGAAACCGCAACCGAACGACTAAGCGTGCACACCGGCACTCCCACCCACATCCTAGGTACGCACTAAATCGAAATTCACCAATACAGCCTCTGCCGCCGATGTGGAAAGCGGTCTTTCCACACGCGACTCCTCCGATGCGCGTCATGCAGCTTCCCGAACCCCCGCATGAGGAGGTTTGTCTCGCTTGTTTTGAGTTTTGCGCAAGAATACAATTAGCTCAGCGAAACAACGACAGCGCACTCGGGATCCAAACCACCCCAGGTTGCGCAAGGCAGACACCCGTATCCATGCATTCCGTATCCATTCGGCACCCCTTGGCGGCGAAAACGCTTGGGGGAAATGGATCTACCGTCACACAATACCGGAACACCACACGAACGACGCGACCTTTTCGCAGCAACGCTTGCTTGCGTTAACTCAAACGAGTTGCTTAATCATATATTCACTCACGCACAGGCTTACTTCTCTAGGCACGTACACCGCACCTATTCTTATGTTGCCCAACACCTTACAGGTACCACTGGTCTGTCCAAGCCATCCGCCGCCGTACCACGGGAGCCGGCAGGATGCGGTACCTGAAAACCGTCCAGCGCAAGGCGAGCAACGGTTTCAGAGAAGGCACCGTCGCAAAGCGCCAGGTGAAGAAGGCCAACTGAGGGGCCGGCTAATTTTGTTCTCCCCTCCTTTTCGAGACGGCGGACGGCAGCCCGAGCGCTGCCGGAGCGCCGTGCGTTAATCAATGGCCGCACCGGCCCCGAGCGGCACGAACCCGCGATCCGAAGGCCTCACGTATTCGCGCGCGTCTTGGCGGCGTGGCCGGGGGGGGCGAGGGAGAGTGTTCGCGTCGCATGGGAGGAAAGAGGGATTTCTGTTTCCGGTCGAACGGATCTTCGCTTGGGCCGCACACACACTTGTGCGCCCTTCTTCGCCTCAAGCTGCCCCGGTGGGTGGGGTGGGTGAAGGAGGGGAGGAGCGGCCCTCGCATGGCAATTCCTGCTGCTTGCTTCTGCGGGCGGAGTGCGGCGCCGACCGCTGCCGACTTGCGGGCAACGCGGAGGCGCTTTTTTCTGGGCGTGCCCCATTTCTCCAGGACATCGGGCCCAAGTGGCTTCACCGAGTCGCATCCCTTTCCAGTCGGAGCTGAGGTCTCCAATACTGGCGCGTCTGGCGAGTCGCGGAGCGGCACTTTTGATGTGCTACACGACTTATACCACCCAGCGCTTCAAAACACGACCGGTTGAGCTTGCCTCACCAGGAGGTTGCTCAGTGAAAAACGTGCGTGAATGTGGAAAGAATACAATTGAAAAAAGCGACGATCAGAGAGAGAAAGGCACCTCAAAATCAGAAGCCCTTTTCGTGGTGCGCGATGCCTCGGGCGCGGGGGGGCGAATACGCCGTCGCGGACGGGGAGGAAACGAAGAACAAAAAAAGCGGGGGGGCAAGACGCCGCTCGGGCCTCCCTCTCCCCCCCCCGCGGGCTCTAGTAGCACGGGTGGTCCTGGCTGTGACGAGCTACGAACAGCCGCCTGACAAACCAGACTCACACCGCAGTCCTGTCTGCAGACACTCAGGTTCCACGCTGATGATGGTCCGCCTTATGTGTCCGTGGCTTAAAGGACCGAAACACGGCGCAGACGGGACCAGTGCGGTGTTGAGCACATATCCATTCCAAGCACGTTCTTGCAATCCCCCCCCGCGGGGAAACGCTGGACCCGCCCTCCGCCCGTCGTCCGTCGGGGCCCCATTCTTCTTTTCTTTCTGCTTTCTTCTTCTTGCCCCCCCCCTTCTCTCGCCGAACACGAATTGCACACTTGACTGAGCCAATTTACCCCCTGCCCGATCGAATGTTGCAGAGCCTGGCAGTTTGGGTTAGAGTGCAAAGAAACCTGTGGCGATAATGGATAAGAATATCATTTAGGGAAACACCCGTTTCACCAGTTCTTCGCCGTCAGCGGCGGCGCTAGGACTCGGTTCGTCGTGGTCGCGGCCTGCAACCTCGACCGCTGACTTTTTGACTGCAGCCAAAAAAAAAAACACGCCGTCACAGGCAACTGACTGCGTGATAATCGCCGGAAACACAAAAAAGCAGGAAGGGAGAAGTCAGACTGGAACCGGCTGCGGTGAGAAAGGCGTTGGCGGAGGGGAAAAAGACCCCCCCAAGGTGTGAACCGCAATACCACCGGGTGCGCGATGATGTGGCGAACGATTGGTCTTGAAAAAAACATGCCCCGAACCCGCCCATCCAACCACTTGGAGGGCAGCAGCAGTATCGTCCAGCCACCCAGAGAACCTTGCGCTGCTCACGACGCACATCGTAGGACAAACAAAACACCGCCTTCCTCCCACGCGCACTCTTTCCCAGTGCTGCTATACACACACACACACATATGAACCCGCGGCAAGCAGTGCGCTTGTTCGGATGCGCCAGACTCGCTGCGCCCGCACGGCTGCAGAGGCGGCACATCACCGAGGATGAGATAGCGCGGGCGCTGGCGGAGTCGCGGGCGCGCGAAGTCGAGAAGACGAAGCGGCCGCCGTCGGCGCCCGACCGCGGCCGGGGCCTGCGGGCAGCCGTCGAACTGGACGTCGACCGCGCGGCGGCGGAGGCGCGGGACGGCGCGCCGCAGCTCGCGGCGGCGGTCGAGCTGATCAAGCTGGGCGACTGGCCGGCCGCGACCTCGGCGCTCGAAGCCCTGCGCAAAAGCGTGCCGGCGATGCAGAACGACGCGAAGGTGCTGATGCTGCTCGCCCGGTGCCTCATCGAGCGCAGCGAGTACGAAGCGGCGAAGAAGTATCTCGGCTTATGCGACGCTCTGCACGCGGGCGTCCCGGGGCTGGCGGACATGAAGGAGGAGGCCGCGTGGGGCATCCAGCTCTGGGGCGAGTTCGTCGCGGAGCGCACGGCGAAGGAGCGCAAAATGCAGGAGCACCGGAAAGCAACTGGCTACTTCGCTCCCGAGGACTTCAAGCTCGCAGGGGACGACGGGTTCGACACACTGAATAACCACCCGCTGGAGCCGGAGTCCGTGACGTGGCTCAAGGCGCACGTGGGTGAGGCCCTGCAGCACATCGGCCTCGTCCAAGACGATGTGCGGGGCCGCATCCTCGCGGCGAAGCGGCCGATCCCAAAGGGGACGGTGATCTTCGCCGAGAAGTCGCTGCTCTTTGCGCCGGAGTACCTGTCGCGGAACTACGCCGACAAGAGGCTCGACGAAAAAAAGGGGCTCCTGGAAGCGAAGTTCGCGACCGCGGCCAAGCCGACGTACTGTTCGCACTGCCAAGGGGCCTTCAACGAGGACCGGCACGTCTGCACGGGCTGCGGGCTCAACTTCTGCTCCGCCGGTTGCCAGGCCGACGCGACGAAGACGTACCACAGCTACGAGTGCGAAGCGCTGAAGGGGGACCCGCTGAAGGTGATCCGGGACCGGCTCGAAAAAGCGGGGAAGGAGGCTCTGTGGCAGCGCTTCCTGACGATGGTTCGGGTGACCGCCGTCTCGCTGTCGCAAGGGAAGAAGTGGCCGAACGAGCAGCCGTGGTTCGCGCACTTGGCGTACCGGGAAGGCGAGCACCGCAAGGCCACGGCGCTGAAGGCGTCGGAAACCGACGAGTTGCTGCACGACGTGAAGCCGACGATGTACGGGATGATGGCTGTGATATACTCGCATCTGTTCATCGCGCACAAGCTGGGCGCGGGCTGGAAGCAGCTGCCGGCCGACTCGTTGAAGGCCCGCTTGAAGGAGGCGGAGATCGAGTACGACCTCCTCTTCGACAAAGTCAAGGAGAATGCGCAGAGCCCGTACAACACGATTCTCCCGTTTCTCACCATGCTCAACCACTCGTGCATGCCCAACGCGCACCTGACGTCGACACACGAGCTCGTCGCCGACGAAGACATCCCTCAATACCACGAGATCACGATTTCGTACACACCGAAGAACATCCCGGTGGAGCTGCAGTACCAGTGGCTGCTCAAAAACCGGCACTTCCGGTGCAGGTGCATGTACTGCACCTTCCGGGAGATGAACGAGGCCGTCGATGCGCACGAGATGCAGGAGGACGTCGGGGCGTCGTTTGTCGAAGAAAACATAAAGACCCGGCAAGAACGCGAGGACCCCGAGCGGCTGTACACGTCGACCGGCATCCTCACCAAGCGCGGGCTCGCGGAGGTCAACTCGCGGCACGACAGAATTCTGGCCAAGTACCCGAAGGAGTTCCGGGAGCAGATTTTGGAGATCCAAGAGCAGGCGACGCGCGACTTGCAGACCAAGCCCCGGCACGTCGTCGAGAACGACCTGAAGAGGCGCAAGGACCGCTTGGCTAGGATGGAGAAGGCTGGCCTCCTCGAGATGCGGCCAGCCGAGAAAATCGCTCTCACAGCAGGCCTCGAGTCCGTCGAGCAACTGCGAGACGATGAGGGCACTCCACCGCCCGCGTAGTGCAGCGCCTCCTATCATTGCAGCGCATTGCTCGCGTGCATCGGTGTCCGCCCTTGTACTGTCTTCCGGCTCGCACAAATCGCGACTTTCCGTTGATGTTGTCGTACCGAGTCACGCTGTCCATCAGCGCGGAACCAACGTGGGGGGTCTCTGCATTTCTGGTTCCAGCGATACCAGTAGCAGACCCAGGACAGTGAAAGCCTGGCTTCCATGCTCGTCGCACTCAACGTGGCACAGTGGACATCGCTCGGGCCGGCCAGCCCGTCGGTGGCCGGTACTTGCTTGGGCTGCTGTTGCAGCCTCAGCTATTCTCAGATCGTTACTTTGCTTCCCCCTCGCCTTTTTTGGTTCCCGAACAACCACGCGTGTCGCAGACGATCGCCACCGCGCAGATCAATCAGCTGTCGCGAAAGGAGGGGATCAATCTGCCCTGTGTTGGAGCAGCATGAGTCAGCCGAATCGGGGGTCTGCCACCACCAGTGCCAGCTGTAGCGATGTTCTCGTGGCTGTTTCTCCTGCCATGCCCGACAGAAACCCTAAAACGGAGACCCTAAACCCCCGGAATTTCAAGCGAACTTTAACTTTAGAAAAACACCAGTGCGTCATCGCGAACTGAGCTCTCTTCCTCTGCACTTTGGAACCTATACCGGCCTTTCAACTTCAAAACACTGTTGACATCCCACAGCCTTACACCAACAGGATGGCGGGACCGAGGGAAAAGCGGAAGCATTGAGCCACACGGAACGTGGCCGGGAAAAGCTTCCCCCCGCCTCCTTCGATTCTGGAACACGAATCGAAGGAGGCGAGCGAAAACCGAAAGGGGGGCGGAGAGGGAGTGAAGGGGGGGGGATATTTCCCTCCCCAGGGAAGCTCAATCAAAGCACGCCCTCCCCCCAGTACCCGCTGAGCGAATTGAGTACCTCCGCCGCCAAAGCAGCTTCTTCGAACGTTCGACGTTCTGCTCCCTTTCTCTTCTGTGCCCCAGCAAGAAGAGCTGATTCGTGAGAAGGCAACCGCGGGGTTGCGACACAACTTCCTGCCGCGCGAATAAAGACTGGGCCGGGGAGCTTTTTGAATGGCGGGAGCAACGCCCAGGAAGGGTGACACCCACCTGCCGCCGCTGCCCAGCACTCTGTCGGCGGGATCCGTGGTGCGGACGCCGGAAGGGCTGGCCGCCGCGGTGAACAGCGGCAACAAGCTCGGGGGCCGCAATGGCAACGTGCTGCTCGGCCGGCTGTACTCGAACATGCACGCCGACAACACCAACGCGCCGAACATCCTCACGTCGGCGGTGCGGCGGGACGACGCGCACGCCGGCTCGGCGAGCCGGCGGGTGTCGGCGACGACGCAGAGCGCGCCGCCCCCGCACCAAGCCACCACGACCGCGCTCACCTTGCCGCGGACGCACGGCGGGACGAACGCCAGCCGCAGCGGGCCGCTGCCGCCGCAGGACCTCGCGACGCCGCCCAGGCGGCGCGAAAGCGAGCTACGCGACCTGCTCACGTCCCCGGCGCCCAGCAAAGGCAGGGACCGCATCCTCTTCAGCCGCGGGCCCCGCGTGCGCAACCCCGATGCGGCCGTGACGTCCCTCAGCGCGACTCCGGGCAGGCGCCTCATCCCCTACAACGACCTGACCGTTCCCTACAACGCTTCTCACCGCGACCCCGAAACCACGCTGAATAGCACGAACAGCACAAACTCAGGTTCGTGCCCTTTCTACTTTGCGTCGATTCTTCAGCATTCCCCAGCTGTGAGCGATAGCGCGGGACATCCGAGATTAAAGCCTTGGTCAACCAGCCATTTGGTGTCAGAATCGCCAAGAAGGTCAATTCCCTCTACAATTTCTGTCCCATCCGACAGATTACGTTCTATCGCCGTTGTGTAAATTAATGCCTTTGTCAACCAGCCATTTGGTGTCAGAATCACCAAGAAGGTCAATTCCCGAGGCAAGAGTTACTATGTAGACAGATTGCTAGTCCAGTTCGGTCATCGCCCATAGCAGATTACAGCCTTGGTCAACCATTTTTTTTTGGGTCTAAACCCCTGTTACCAAAAAGACACAAGGTTTTGACCCTGCGTGGTATGCTAACTCGGATCTGGAACGAGTGTCAGAATCACCAAGAAGGTCAATTCCAGACGCAAGTTAATACAGACAGATTGCTAGTCCAGTTCGGTCACCGTCCATAGCAGATCACAGCCTTGGTCAACCAGCCATTTGGTGTCAGAGTCGCCGAGAAGGTCAATTCCCGAGGCAAGAGTTCCCACGCACAGACAGATTACCCTGCAAAAATTTGTCCAGATAGGCTACATTAGCAGAATACAGCCTTGGTCAACCAGCCATTTGGTGTCAAGAGTCGCCAAGAAGGTCAATTCCCGAGGCAAGAGTTATCAGACACGGCTACACAGGTTACGTTCACCGCCACAAAGTAAATCAAGCCTTGGTCAACCAGCCATTTGGTGTCAGAATCACCAAGAAGGTCAATTCCCGAGGCAAGAGTTACCACGCACAGACAGATTACCCTGCAAAACTAGTCCAGATAGGCTACATTAGCAGAATACAGCCATGGTCAACCAGCCATTTGGTGTCAAGAGTCGCCAAGAAGGTCAATTCCCGAGGCAAGAATTATCTCACGAGACAGTGTATCTCTCACAACTTCTGTCCCATCCGACAGAATACGTTCTATCGCTGTTGTGTAAATTAAAAGCC
This sequence comes from Diplonema papillatum, assembly GCA_030068145.1. Lineage (NCBI taxonomy): Eukaryota > Euglenozoa > Diplonemea > Diplonemida > Diplonemidae > Diplonema > Diplonema papillatum. Next base: position 159,448 of record JAPJBO010000412.1, on the reverse strand, counting down.
TTGGTCAACCAGCCATTTGGTGTCAGAATCACCAACAAGGTCAATTCCCGAGGCAAGAGTTCCCACACACAGACAGATTACCCTGCAAAATTAGTCCAGATAGGCTACATTATCAAAATACAGCCATGTCAACCAGCCATTTGGTGTCAAGAGTCGCCAAGAAGGTCTTCCCGAGGCAAGAGTTAATAAGACAGAGTCAGACAGGTTACGTTCTACAACCATAGCGTAAATCAAGCCTTGGTCAACCAGCCATTTGGTTGTCAGAATCGCCAAGAAGGTCAATTCCCGAGGCAAGAGTTAACAAGTCAGACGGTTACGTTGTACGGCCAGCCATTTGGTGTCAGAATCACCGAGAAGGTCAATTCCCGAGGCAAGAGTTATTCCATCATACATAGCACACTTCTACCCCACGGTGAAATGCGCATCGCTGCCGCCGCGTTTTTTCCTTTTTTTAGTGGTGGTTTCCTCCTTTCAAGAAAAGGAGCAACACGACACCTCTCGGAACAGGGACGCCGCCTGATCGCTCGCTGACTCCGGGAAGCGATGAACCAGACCAGAGCTCGCCGTTCGCGTTCATTAAAAGAGCGCTGCGAGGGGACCCCATCGGCAGGTTCATCTACTTGACTATGAAGCCCGTTGGTATCGCAGACCCGTACAACCCGTACGACCTCATCGCCGTGCCGCACAAGCATACGGACCACACAAACTACTTCACGATGGCCAAAGAGGGCGTCACCCACGTCCAAAATGGCGATGCTGACTTCATTCCGTTGGATTCGTGGGTGCACGAGCACGACATCTTCCACCGGATGCTGAAGATTCCGTTCTTCTCGCAGTACCGGAAGTGGAAGACGTTCGTGGGATGGAAGAAGCACGTCCGCCAGTCGCGGGTGGCGGCGTACAAGGCGTTTTTGGAGGAAAACCTCTTCATCCTCAACCTCGACCTCTGCCCGCAGCTGCTCCGCGTGCGGAGCATTTGCCAGGACCTGGTCAACCTGGAGCTCTTCGCTCCCGTGTCGGAGACGAGGACCCTCGACCAGTTCGTCGACCTCCAAGCGCGGAACCGAGAGGTGCAGGCGAGGAAGCTCGACGGCAAGGTCAAGGAAACCCGCGACATCATCGACGAAGCCTGCAAAGCCGCGATGACCACGTCGATCCCCGTCTCCCTCACGGACTCCCCGGAGCCACCCGTTGCGATGGACCACACCGCGAAGCCGTCTCGGTCGGGTAGAGGTCCGAATAGCCCCGTCAGCTCGCCGACGCTCAACCCGTCCGAGCCGCAAGCCCGGCAGCAGCAAACGTACATCGAGCTGTCCCAAAAGCGGGCCGTCTGCCGTCGGCTGACTAGCTTCATCCGGCTATGCGACTACATGGTCGTCGACGCGCTCGTTCGCTTGACTCTGAAGTCCGCCGACGAGGTGAAAACCACGGTCCTGTACCCGCGCCCGGCCGAAGAAGGCGACGAAGATATCGAACGGCATGACTCTGCGGGTTCGATTGCGATGCCAGGTGCGCTCCTCGTTTCTTCTTCGCACTTGTGAGACACCCGCGCCCTGCTCACATTGTGTTTCTTGGTGCTTAACATTCCTAGTAGCGTGCATGTAGGCGGTTAGGTCAACGGAATCGTCGCTAGCGCAAAGAAAAACCGCAAACCCACACAAGCAGGGGAGCGTACCGGCGGGAAGAGCGCGCACGAGCTCGCGCTCGAGGCGGCGGGAGTCAGCTCTGGGGGCAAGCAAAAGGTGATGACGAGCAGCGGGCCGTTCTCCGGCCCCGTGTTCATCATCGAAGTGGTATTCGTCGACGACGGGCTGGTGATCCAGCCGAACCTCGACTCGTTCGTGTTCAAGGTGGAGTCGATCCTGAAGAAGTTCACGGAGACGGTCGTCCGCGTCGAGCGGTTCGCGCAGATGGAGGCCTTCGCCCAGTACACGAAGCACGTCACCGCCGACCACGCGGCGGAGGCCGACTTGGCCGTGGGCCCCGACGTCAACGAAATGGTGGCTGGCGAGGCGTCGTACCGTGCCTTAGTCCAAACCATCAAGTCTTCCCTCCAAGCCGCCTTCGCGGACGTCGAAGACTACGCGCTGCGGTACGAGACGTTCAAGGCGATGTACCTCGAGAACAGGCTGGTCGACCCGCACAAAATCAAGGAGGACGACCCGCCCCTCGACTGGTTCCGCGACGAGCGGCAGAAGTACCACACCCAGCAGCAGGACATCGACCGGCTCCCCGCGCAGAAGGACGTCGCGATCTTCACCACCAAAACCGACATGTTGAAGCAGGTGCGCGCATTCTCCTCTATAATGACACGCAGAGTGGACGGGCCGTCAAGGGCGTCTCTCCAAAGGCAATTGCCAGATTTCTCAGATCAATAGTGAGTTCGCTCGGTCAACAGCGGCAGTGCGGGGCGAGTCTAGCTCACCATGTGCCATATCAGCTAGCTGTCTCTAAGTTTCAGTGCAAGCTCCAAGGTTCAACACTTTGTTGGTCGCCGCAGTCTGTCTTCACACCGAGACGTGCAGTTGTAGCCGCCCTCTCTCTCTCTCTCTCTCTCTCTCTCTCTCTCTCTCTCTCTCTCTCTCTCTCTCTCTCTCTCTCTCTCTCTCTCTCTCTCTCTCTCTCTCTCTCTCTCTCTCTCTCTCTCTCTCTCTCTCTCTCTCTCTCTCTCTCTCTCTCTCTCTCTCTCTCTCTCTCTCTCTCTCTCTCTCTCTCTCTCTCTCTCTCTCTCTCCTTCTCTCTCTCTCTCTCTCTCTCTCTCTCTCTCTCTCCTCTTCTCTCTCTCTCTCTCTCTCTCTCTCTCTCTCTCTCTCTCTCTCTCTCTCTCTCTCTCTCTCTCTCTCTCTCTCTCTCTCTCTCTCTCTCTCTCTCTCTCTCGGAAATGTCAGCGCGGTAGCGATGACAGCGAGAACACATATAGGTGGGAGGGGAGAGGCCCTGGGACTGCTAAGGCGTGACAACCGCCTTACTGCTCTCGGGACTCCGAATGGTAGGGTTGGAATGGCGGTGACATGGACGCGCGCGTGGTGGAGATGGACGGGAGGGCCCACAACCCGTCCGGTGGAGCGCGTGGTGCGGGTGGACGGCCGCAGTCGGGCGGACGAGCCGGACGACGAGCGGCAGGCCTTTGGTCGCTGGGTGAGGAAGCGACCGAGGGTGGACGGGGGAAAGCGCCGCGGGGACGGGTGCGGCCGCCGTTCGCTCTCGCCGACGTGGGTGCTTGCCGTTGGGGGCCCGCAGTCGGCCGGTCGCGGTGGCCGTGTAGGCGGAGTGGATCGGGATGCGTCGCGTCTTGCAGGGCTGCAGAGGCGGCTGCAGGGCATCGCGGGCGGGCTGGCGGTGTACGACGAAGCCCCGGACAACGTGTCCAGCTCGACCTACTCGTCGACGCCCTCACTTCCAGGGTGTCGAGTGGCTCCGGGTAGGCGGGCGGACGCGGGGCTCCCTCTGGCGAGGGTAACGTCGAACCGCATCGACGTGGAGGCGTTGGCGGCGATGGACGGTGTCGGTCGATTCCGCGAGGTGCTGCCGATGTTGATGGATCCGGTAGCGTTTGCGGAGGCTTTCGTGTCTGGGGACGCCGCAGGCGGGTGCCGGGTGCCGTCGCGCGGGATGGAGCGACACCGGGCGACTCTGCGGTCGTGCGGGGTGGCGAGCGACGCACGTTCGCGGCCGGCATTCGCCATGAAGGCCTTCACGACGCCGAAGAAGGACGGACGAACGGCACGTCTCGTTCTGGATGCCCGGCCGCTGAACGACGCGATGCGCCGGCCGCCCAGCATGGACCTGCCCCGGCTGCGCGACTTCATCGCCGAGGTCGAGAGGCACCGGTTCGCCATGCAGTGCGACGGCGTGTCGTACTTCTACCAGTTCCCAGTAGACGCGAGCATTTCGCGATATTTCGGGATTGGTATGAAGGGGTGCGACATGCTGTTGAACGTGCTGTGCATGGGGTGGTCTTGGGCGCCGTGCATTGCGCAGCGCGCGTCGAACGTGCTGGTCCGGGACCTGGGCCTCGCCTGGGTGGACAACTTCCTTGTCTTGGGTGGGACGCTGGACGAGGCAGAGCGGAACGTGGCCGTTTTTCGGAAGCGGGCGCAGGCGGCGCGGGTCGAAGTGCGGGCGGAAGGCGACGACGCGTTGTGGCAGGTTCGCTCGCGGTTCGTGTGTGTGGGTGTGGAGTTCGACCTGGCTGCCGAGACGCAGCGGCACAGGCTCGACCCGGCGTGGGCGGAGCGGTGGGTCGACGGCAGCGGGATGACGGCGGTGCTTTCCGGCAGAGCGACGGCCCGTCAGTTCGCCGAAGTCTTCGGGGGCGCCGTCTGGGCGACGGACATCCTGGCGGTGCCCCGCTGCCATTTCGCGGCGTTGCTGTCGTTCGCGGGGAGGCTCGGCGGTCGCATGGTGGGTGCCGCAGCGCCGGTGTGGGACGAGGTCGTCGACGTTCCTCCGTCGGCGAGACGGGAGCTGGGCGCGCTCCGGAAGATCGTCCGGGAGAACCCGTGGGTCGTGGGCGGCGTCCCTGAGGACACAGGGAGCGTCCTGTGGACGGACGCCAGCTCGCGGGCGTGGGCGGCGCTGCTGGAGGCGGAAGGCCGGTTCGTGGACGGGCGGCAGGGCGTGTTCGCGGGACCGGACGCGGACGCCCACATCAACTTGAAGGAGATGTTGGCGTTCGCGGAAGGTGTGGTTCGGCTGTGCTGGGCGCCGGGGGCGCAGCGGTGCCGCATCGACAACGCGGCGGTTGTCGGCGCCGTGGCGAAGGGGAGTTCTTCCTCGTACGCCGCGAATCGCGTTTTGTCCCGGTCTCTTCGTGTTGCCGAGCGCAGAAGGATCGTCCTGTGTCCTGGCTGGGTGCCGTCCGGCGAACAGCAGGCGGACCCGTACACGCGGGGAGCCTCGTTGCCTCGATTCCCGGCGCCGCTTTCCGCTTCGCGGTGACGTGCCACACCCTTTGACTTGTTTTATGTGTTCTCGGAAATGTCAGCGCGGTAGCGATGACAGCGAGAACACATATAGGTGGGAGGGGAGAGGCCCTGGGACTGCTAAGGCGTGACAACCCCGCCCCTGTCCCTCCCAGGGAGCCACCCCGAAACTAGCCTGCCCACCTGACGGTGGGGGCCCACCTGACGGTGGAGGCCCACACCCTTTGACTTTTTGCCACACCCTTTGACTTTTTTTATGTGTTCTCTCTCTCTCTCTCTCTCTCTCTCTCTCTCTCTCTCTCTCTCTCTCTCTCTCTCTCTCTCTCTCTCTCTCTCTCTCTCCTGAAAAAGCTTTCTCCATTACCTTACAGGCTAAATACATCTGCTTGTCAAGGCAAGTTTGGAAAGCAAGATTCATGACCGCACGAGACAATCCAGGCACCCAGGGCCCAGGGTGTCCCTGGATTGCGTCCCTTCCCCCCGTATATTTTGTGCTGGGCACTTCATTCGAAGCTCCCGACACGGTTGTTCAACATTTTCCCGCGAAAAACGCAGGTGCTTGCGCCGTCGCCGGTGCGATGCCTCGAAGAGCTGGAGACGCTGCTGCCCCAAATAGCGAAGGAGAAGAACGACGCGCTGTTCGCGGAGATCACGCAGGCGAACACCAACCTCGAGCACGAGCCGCAGACCGTGGAGGAGTTCGTCGACTTCATCAAGTTCCACTCGTCGGTGTCGGCGCGGATCGACGACATCAACACCGAATACAGCGTGATCCACGACATGTACCTCCTCGTCATGACCGACCTTGAGATCCGAAACCCGTCTGTCCACGAAGACCACCTTCGGTTCACCGAAGGCACCGGCCCCGCCGTCAACAAGCTGCGCACGATGGTCACCCAAGTGGAGGACACCCGGGACAACCTCACCAAGCACTTCGGCGACGACATCGACGGCCAGCACGAGAAGCTGCGGGCGACCGTTTCTTCGGTCAGCGACCGCGGCAAGAACCCGATCATCGACGACGAGGACGCCGACATGGAGGAGGTCATCGCCTACATTTCGCAGCTCGCCGAGGAGATGGAGCGCCTCAAAAACAGGGAAAAGGAGCTCTCCGCGTACCAAGAGCTCATCGACCCGACCCGCATGGGCGCCGGCACCGACGACGAGGTCATGGACGTGTACCGCGTGGTGCACGACAAGCTCAAGCTGTGGACCAGCTTGAAGGACTGGCTCGCGAAGACCGAGCAGTGGAACGGTACCGTCTTCGAAGAACTCAACGCGGCGGACCTCGAGACGGAAGTCGCGAAGTTCGACAAAACCGTGAAGCAGGTCGACCGGACGCTGAAAGGCAACCCCGTCGTGCCGAAGCTGCGGGGGCTCGTCGACGAGTTCCGGCTGACCCTGCCCGTCATTAACTGCTTGAAGAACCCGAACCTCAAAGAGCATCACTGGACCGCCATCGACGACATCGTCGGCAGGAACCTGTCGCAAGACCCCAGCTACACTCTCGGCATTCTCATCGACCTGAAAGTCATGGATCTCAAGGAAGAAATCCAACAGGTGCGCGTCTCCATTTTCACAGCATTTTGCGTTTGCTCGTAGCGCTGAAGCCACCGATGCTTCACACCTTCAGAGTATATTTCTATGAAAAGTGCCCTTCACACGCTTCGTCCTCTCCTACTCTCAACTAACACTCATATCAGGTGTCGAACCAAGCGACGCAAGAACAGCAGCTCGACGAAATGCTGGGCACGGTTCAGAAGCGGTGGCAGGGAGTCGAGTTCATCGTCAACCCGTACAAGGAGCAGAAAGACACGTACATTCTGGGTTCCGTCGAGGACATCATCACGCACCTGGAAGACTCGTCTGTCGTCATCGCGACGATCGCTTCAAATAGGTACTGCACCGGCGGCCTGAGGAGACGCGTCGGCGTCTGGGAGGACGACATGAAGTACATGACCGAGACGCTCGACAAGTGGCTCGAGGTGCAGCGGAAGTGGATGTACTTGGAGTCGATCTTCTCGCACAAGGAGCTGCAACAGCAGTGGCCGGAGGACGCGAGGTCGTTCCAGGCCGTCGACAAGGGCTTCCGCGACTTGATGAAGCGGACTGCGGGTAACCCGGGCGTGAAGTCGAGCCTCACGCAAAATAACTACTCCCTGCTCCCGCTTTGCCGGAAGGACATCGACGCACTGGAACGCATCGAGAAGCGGTTGGAGGAGAAGCTCGACCAGAAGCGGCGACTGTTCCCCCGGTTCTACTTCTTGTCCAACGACGACCTGCTGGACATCCTCGCGCAAATCAGGCACCCGGAACGGATCGCGCCGCACATGCTGAAGATGTTCGACAACATCAGGAAGCTGACCATCTCGGAGTCGGCGGATGTGACACACATGATCTCGTCGGAAGGCGAGCAGGTTGCGTTCCCGAAGCATTTCAAGGCCCGGGGCCCCGTCGAAAAGTGGCTCGGCGAGACCGAAGTGTCGATGGTCTCCGCCCTGCGGCGCCTCGCGAAGGCGTGCTGGGAAGACTACGAGGTCCGCCCGCGCATGGAGTGGATCTTCCAGCACCCGGCGCAGCTGGTGCTGGTCATCAGCCAGATCTTCTGGGCCCGCGACTGCGCCGCGGCGGTCCTCAACGGCACCCTCGAGCAGTACCTCGGCCGCAACAACGACCTCCTCCGCGAGCTCGCCGCCGCCACCGCGCAAGATCTCACCTTCGTCTCTCGGTCCATGCTCCGGACCCTCATCACCCTCGAAGTGCACGGCAGAGACCTGGTAGAAGGCATGATCCGCGATGGGGTTGACAAGTATGCCGGGACCCTCTTCTTCCTCCCACGATAATTCACCTTTCTCCGTCTTCTCGTTGCGTTAGCGGGGAGTCATTTGCATGCAAAATGAGTACCACACTATATCTTTACTCGTTCGTACCCATTCTCCTTGAGAATGGGTACGAACGAGTAACGAATTTTCCTTTAGCTATACTTCAACTCCCTTGCCCAGCCAGCCCAGAGGAATCTTGGTAGGTGTTCGATTGATGCCTGGTGGAGTTCCCACGATGGATCGCAAGACTGCTTCGCCTGGGGAAAATAAAAACCAGTAACCAAGTCGCGAGTTCTCCCCGTCCCAGGTCTCCTCTGGCGGGCAATATGCCTCGCTCACGATGGAGGAATGAGCGAGTGCTGAAAGGTCTCGGGCAAAGGCACAACGGTCGTGTTTGTGACCTTGTGCTTTCGCTTTTTTTCCATTCGGCCACAGCACACCTTGAGTCACTCGTTTGTTTGTAAAGATTGCTCCGTTCTTCTCCCTGACTTGTTCCCGGATTAGGACATACTACTACTACTGCTACTACCGCTACTACCGCTACTACTACTTCTACTACTACTGCTGCTGCTACTACTACTACTACTACTACTACTACTACTACTACTACTACTACTACTACTACTACTACTACTACTACTACTACTACTACTACTACTACTACTACTACTACTACTACTACTACTACTACTACTACTACTACTACTACTACTACTACTACTACTACTACTACTACTACTACTACTACTACTACTACTACTACTACTACTACTACTACTACTACTACTACTACTACTACTACTACTACTACTACTACTACTACTACTACTACTACTACTACTACTACTACTACTACTACTACTACTACTACTACTACTACTACTACTACTACTACTACTACTACTACTACTACTACTACTACTACTACTACTGCTGCTGCTACTACTACGGCCACAGCAGTAGTAAATTATGACCAGTAGCGGCTCTTCATTTACGTTCCGTTCCGGATGCGGGAGCGCATGCAACCATTTTCACACCCTCCCCGCAGAACGACGGCCTTCGGCTGGACGAAGCAGCTGCGATGCTATTGGGAGAACACCGACGACAGCCACGGCGACATCGTCATTCGCCAAAACAACAGCTACTTCGTCTACGGATACGAGTACCTGGGTGCCATGGGGCGGTTGGTGATCACTCCGTTGACCGATCGTGTGTTCATGACGATATCAGGTGCGCTGCACCTCTGCCTCGGCACGGCACCGTCCGGCCCCGCCGGCACAGGGAAGACGGAGTCCGTCAAAGACTTGGCCAAAGGTCTGGGGAGACAGTGCATCGTCTACAACTGCAGCGACGGCGTCACGTACAAGATGATGGAAACGTTCTTCAGCGGCCTCTGCCAAACGGGGGCCTGGTGCTGCCTCGACGAGTTCAACCGCATCGGCATCGAAGTGCTGTCCGTCATCGCGTCGCAGCTGCACGAGGTGAGGGAGGGGTTGCTTAAGCAGAAGGGAGACCCCAGTTACAAGACATTCATGTTCCAAGGCCAGCCGGACATCGACCTCAAGTCCACATTCGGGACGTGTATCACGATGAATCCGGGCTACGCAGGGAGAACCGAACTGCCGGACAACTTGAAGGCGCTGTTCCGCCCTATTTCGGTCATGACGCCCGACTTCCGGATGATCGCCGAGGTGATCCTGTTTTCGGAGGGCTTCGCCAACGCCACGAACCTCTCCCTCAAGATCACGCAGCTGTACAAGCTTTCGTCTGAGCAGCTCTCCGCGCAGCATCACTACGACTTCGGCATGCGGGCGCTGAAGAGTATTCTGGTCATGGCCGGGGACCTCAAGCGGTCGCAGCCCGACGTGCACGAGGACTTGACCCTCATCATAGCGTGCAACGACTCGAACATCCCCAAATTCGTGGCGGATGACATCCCGCTGTTTAAGGGGATCATGAGCGACTTGTTCCCCGGGGTCGAGATCCCGGAGCGAAACTACGACGAGCTGCTCCAAGCGCTCACGCGGTACATGAACGCGCACAGTCTCGAGATGGTGCCTACGTACGTCACCAAAATCTTCCAGTTCTACGAGACGCTGATTGTGCGGCACGGTGTCATGATGGTCGGTGCGACAGGAGGCGGGAAGACGGCCGCGAGAGAGGCACTTGCTGACACTCTCACCGACTTGGCAGAGAGGAAGTCGACGAACAGCCAGGCCCGCCTCGTGAAGCAACACGTGCTCAACCCGAAATCGATATCCATGGCAGAGCTGTACGGGTCGATCGACATCAACACCAATGAGTGGCAGGACGGGATTCTGCCGCTCGTCGTGAAGCAGTGTCGCCAGCTCAACGACGCCGGCGGAGACGGTGCCTTCGATCACCAGTGGGTCGTCTTCGACGGCCCAGTGGACACCCTGTGGGTCGAATCCATGAACTCCGTGCTCGACGACTCGAAGCTGCTGTGCCTCGACAACGGGGTGCGCATCCGCCTTCCTGACACCATCCACATGGCGTTCGAAGTCGCTGACTTAGCCGTCGCCTCCCCCGCCACTGTGTCGCGCTGCGGAATGGTGTACATGGACTTCGCGGAGCTCGGCTGGACGCCAACGGTATACAAATGGTTGAAGACCAAGATGAAGCCGCACATCGGTGCCAAGACGAAGGCCATGCTCGAAAAGCTGTTCCACACCAAGTTGAAGATCGGGCTCAAGTGGCTGTTCAGGCATGCGAAGCAGCTGATCGTCGGCGTAGAGCAAAACATCGTCCAAAGCTGCTGCGACCTGTTCCACGCGCTCGTCGAAACGAAGGGCGTCAAGTTCCCCGCTGAACCGGCGTCGGCAGAGGAGGAGGACGAGGCGGTAGAGAGGGACAGAAAGGAACTGTGCGGCGTCCTGTTCGCGTTCTCGTACGTGTGGTCGGTGGGCGGCAACGTCGACGACAAGTCGCGGTTGGAGTTCGACACGGCGTGCAGGGAGGCGCTCGAGGACGTCATCGCCTTCAACGGGCCCAATTCGGTGTTCGACTTCCAAGTGGACATCAAGACGCGGTCGTTCACGACGTGGGAGTCGTCGGTTCCAGATTTCCAGTACGACGCCTCCGTCCCGTATTTCGACATCCTGGTCCCGACCATCGACACGTACCGCTACTCGTTCCTGCTCAAGACGCTGCTGCAGTGCAAGAAGCCGGTGCTTTTTTCGGGGCACAGCGGCACCGGGAAGTCGATCATCGTCCAGCAAACGCTGCGCGTCAACGCGGAGGAGCTGCACCTGGTCCCCGTCATCATCCAGTTCTCCGCGAAGACGTCGGCGCCGAGGACGCAGGAGATGATGGAGTCGAAGCTGAAGGCGAAGCGGAAGAACTTGCTCGGCGGGCCGACGGTCGACGGCGTCCAGAAGACGGTCGCGCTCTTCATCGACGACCTGAACATGCCCGCCCTCGAGCAGTTCGGCGCTTCGCCCCCGGTGGAGCTCGTGCGGCAAACCATCGGCAACGGCGGGTTCTACGACCGGAAATACCTGTTCTGGAAGACGGTGCAGGACGTCGTGGTCCTCGCCGCCTGCGGGCCACCGGAGGGTGGGCGGTCGGCCGTGACGCCGCGGGTCGTGCGGTTCTTCCACTTGCTGCAGATCCCGAACCTGTCGGAGGAGGCGATGGTCAAAATCTTCCAGAGCATCCTCAACGGGTTCTTCTCCGCCTCCACGTTCATGCCGGAGGTCAAGGAAATCGTCAAGCCCATGGTCGAGGCCAGCGTCGACGTCTACAACACCATCCGCGAGGCGCTCCGCCCACGACCGGCGAAGGCGCACTACACGTTCAACCTCAGAGACCTCTCAAAAGTCTTCCAAGGTCCGCTTTCTTTTTGATGAGCGCCTCCTTCGTGAAGATAGATCTCGCGGAGCACACGAAAAAAGGTAGATCTGAGTTTGGTGCCGGTCCAGGACCAGACTCGTCCACCAATTGTGTTCATTGAACATGCTTCGATATCATCCATTGCTTCTAACGTACTAAGTACGTGTCGAGGCTATTCCTCTTCGCTGCCTCAGCAGTGTTGCTTTATGGACAATTTGCGTACCTGCTGCCATCTTTAGATGTGGTAGCCGTTTCTCAGGCTCCCTCTCCGGAATCGAACCCCGTTCCGCAACGTAATCCAAACCAAAGCGTCGAGTTACCGCTTTATCCACTTTTCCCTCTTTTCCAACACAGGTATCATCCAAGTGGTTCCCCGGACGTGCACCAGCAGTCAGCAGGCAGTCCGCCTGTGGGTGCATGAGAACAGCAGGTGCTACTACGACCGTCTGGTCAGCAACGAAGACCGCACGTACTTCGTCGAAGAGGTAATGGGACCTACCTTGCTGAGGAAGTTCCCGATCGCGCAGAAGATGAACATCCCCGAGCTCTTCGAAGAACCCGTCATCTGGGGCGACTTCCTGAAACCGTCCGTTCCCGTTGAAGAGAGGCTGTACGAAGAGTGCACGGACTTGCGTAAGGTGTGTTTGGAGTGCTTGATTCGGTATCTGTGCGGGCGGAGGACTGACGGGGTGGAATGCATGCTTTGCCTCACCAGCGCCGGAATGGTAGCAGAACACGTTTGGTGCACGTGCTTTTGCGATAGCAGTCATTTACCATATTTTTTTCGAACAGGAACCATTCCTTGGGTTCTATACTGTTTTGCATAAACGAAGCAGCGAGCGGAGGCGAGGCCCAGATTAATAGCAAACTGGGCGGCAACAGTGTTTCGAATACGAACTAAAACCACACAGCTCCCGCGCATCTTCGAAGAGTACCTGGACGACTACAACTTGAACACGCAGAAGACGATGAACCTCGTCTTCTTTGGCGATCATTGCTATCATCTGTCCCGCATCACGCGGATCATCAGACAGCCCCGCGGCAACGTATGCAAAAAAAGAGAGAGCAACGAACCCGAATTTCAAGTACTCACCTCACCAAGCGGTCTCCCTAAATGATCGTCACGGTCCCTAGTAGTACGAGAGCTCAAAATTTGACGACTGCGGAAGGAGCACCTGACTGATTTGGGTTAGTGGCATCGCGAAAACAACTTAGTTCTGGGTTTGCAGCGTTCCGGGAGTTCCTCTCGCCGCCGCCCGGCTCTTGCATGCGTTGATAGATGCGCTCTCGCAAGTTCGAGGCGGAAACACCTGCAATATTTCTATCCACAGGCGCTCCTCGTTGGCGTCGGCGGATCCGGCAAGCAAAGTCTCACAAGATTGGCCGCGAGCATCGCCGACTATCAAGTCTTCCAGATTGAAGTGAATTCGAAGTATTCTCTTGACAAAGTATGTAGTTCTGCTCGTCCACGATATACATTGCGTGTTTCTGGAGAACACGAAACCTTTCCAAGTTCAGTTGGCTCATTTCGTAAAAGGAGCTCGTTTTCATGATGAAAACCACTGTTTCCGTTCCAATATTGCCGGAGCCCTTTGGGTGATGATTGTGAATAACTTTCCCTGCTGAACTGAGAACAAAACGAGATCCTCGCGAGCATTGTGCTGTTTGTAAGGAGACACACAAGTTTCAGGATGAAAACTACTTTTTCCGTTCCAATATTTTCGGAGCCCTTTGGGTTATGATTGTTAATAACTTTCCCTGCTGAACTGAGAACACAACGAGATCCTTACGTGTTGGTGACAATCTGCGTGTAGTTGCGCTGTCAGTCGGAACAGGTTTCATGATGAAAACCCCTGTTTCCGTTCCAATATTGTCGGAGCCCTTTGGGTTATGATTGTGAATAACTTTCCCTGCTGAACTGAGAACAAACGAGATCCTTGCGTGTTGGCGGAAACCCTGTGCACTTGTGCTGTTTGTTAGGAGACAAGTTTCAGGATGAAAACTACTGTTTCCGTTCCATAATTTTCGGAGCCCTTTGGGTGATGATTGTGAATAACTTTCCCTGCTGAACTGAGAACATAACGAGATCCTTGCGTGTTGGCAGAAATCTGCGTGTGCACTTGTGCTGTTTGTTAGGAGACAAGTTTCAGGATGAAAACTACTGTTTCCGTTCCATAATTTTCGGAGCCCTTTGGGTTATGATTGTGAATAACTTTCCCTGCTGAACTGAGAACAAAACGAGATCCTTGCGTGTTGGCGGAAATCTGCGTGTGCAACTGTGCTGTTTGTCTTTTAGGAGACAAGTTTCAGGATGAAAACTACTGTTATCGTTCCATAATTTTCGGAGCCCCTTTGGGTTATGATTGTTAATAACTTTCCCTGCTGAACTGAGAACACAACGAGATCCTTGCGTGTTGGTGGTAATCTACGTGTAGTTGCGCTGTCTGTCGGAACAGGTTTCATGATGAAAACCCCTGTTTCCGTTCCAATTTTGTCGGAGCCCATTGGGTTATGATTGTGAATAACTTTCCCTGCTGAACTGAGAACAACACGAGATCCTTGTTGGCGGAAATCTGCGTGTGCACATGTGCTGTTTGTTAGGAGTCAAGTTTCAGGATGAAAACTACTGTTTCCGTTCCATAATTTTCGGAGCCCTTTGGGTTATGATTGTGAATAACTTTCCCTGCTGAACTGAGAACAAAACGAGATCCTTGCGTGTTGGTGGCAATCTGCGTGTAGTTGCATTGTTTGTCAGGACAGGTTTCATGATGAAAACCCCTGTTTCCGTTCCAATATTGTCGGAGCCCTTTGGGTTATGATTGTGAATAACTTTCCCTGCTGAACTGAGAACATAACGATTGGCGGAAATCTGCGTGTGCACTTGTGCTGTTTGTTAGGAGACAAGTCTCATGATGAAAACTACTGTTTCCGTTCCATAATTTTCGGAGCCCCTTTGGGTTATGATTGTGAATAACTTTCCCTGCTGAACTGAGAACAAAACGAGATCCTTGCGTGTTGGTGGCAATCTGCGTGTAGTTGCGCTGTCTGTCAGGACAGGTTTCATGATGAAAACCCCTGTTTCCGTTCCAACATTGTCGGAGCCCTTCGGGTTATGATTGTGAATAACTTTCCCTGCTGAACTGAGAACAAAACGAAATCCTCGCGAGTTGGCGGAAATCTGTTGGCGGAAATCTGCGTGTGCCACTGTGCTGTTTGTCTTTAAGGAGACAAGTTTGAGGATGAAAACTACTGTTTCCGTTCCATAATTTTCGGAGCCCTTTGGGTGATGATTGTGAATAACTTTCCCTGCTGAACTGAGAACATAACGAGATCCTTGCGTGTTGGCGGAAATCTGCGCGTGCACTTGTGCTGTTTGTTAGGAGACAAGTTTCAGGATGAAAACTACTGTTTCCGTTCCATAATTTTCGGAGCCCTTTGGGTTATGATTGTTAATAACTTTCCCTGCTGAACTGAGAACAAAACGAGATCCTTGCGTTTTGATGGCAATCTGCGTGCGGTAGTTTGTGCTGTCTTTCAAAACAGGTTTCATGATGAAAACCCCTGTTTCCGTTCCAATATTGTCGGAGCCCTTTGGGTTATGATTGTGAATAACTTTCCCTGCTGAACTGAGAACAAAACAAGATCCTTGCGTGTTGGCGAAATCTGCGTAGGCACTTGTGCTGTTTGTTAGGAGACAAGTTTCAGGATGAAAACTACTGTTTCCGTTCCATAATTTTCGGAGCCCATTGGGTTATGATTGTTAATAACTTTCCCTGCTGAACTGAGAACAAAACGAGATCCTTGCGTTTTGATGGCAATCTGCGTGCAGTAGTTTGTGCTGTCTATCAAAACAGGTTTCATGATGAAAACCCCTGTTTCCGTTCCAATACTGTCGGAGCCCATTGGGTTATGATTGTGAATAACTTTCCCTGCTGAACTGAGAACATACCGAGATCCTTACGTGTTGGTGGCAATCTGCGTGTATTTGCGCTGTCAGTCGGAACATGAAACCCCCTGTTTCCGTTCCAATATTGTCGGAGCCCTTGGGGTTATGATTGCGAATAACTTTCCCT
The DNA here is from genome assembly GCA_030068145.1 of Diplonema papillatum. NCBI lineage: Eukaryota > Euglenozoa > Diplonemea > Diplonemida > Diplonemidae > Diplonema > Diplonema papillatum. The sequence goes on along the minus strand of JAPJBO010000412.1, from coordinate 143,776 downwards.
GCTGAACTTAGAACAAACGAGATCGTTGCGAGTTGGTGGACAGTCACGTGTAATTGTGTTGTCCGTAGGGACCTTGGGTTGACGGTCCGTTTGACGCATGATACATCGCAGACGTAGTTTTAGTTGCTTTGTTCGTGCGTCCGGCATGTTTTGATGGCAATGCCTTTTGTTTCCTTGCTGAGCATGATGATACAACTTGAACAATCCAACTCTGATCGACATCTGACTGACAACCCAGGAAGAGCCGTCTGATTCACAAAGCGCACACGAGTCAGGCCTTGATCTATTGTGTATCTATTGTATACAACGCTTGTAGAAAACTGAAAGCACCTAAGCCAACCTCTATCTAAACTGTCCCTATTCTCTGTTCCGACCACGCAGGCTGCGGAGCTTATCTGAAACTTATGTCAATGTCAATCTCTTTCCTGACGGCACTCAAACTACACCACACAGTTCCACGAAGACCTGCTCATTTTGTACCAGATCGCTGGGATCGACCGTCGCCCGGTAGTTTTCTTGTTCAATGACTCGCAGATCGTGGATGAAGGCATGGTGGAAGATGTTAACAACATGCTCAACAGTGGCGAGGTGCCGTCACTTTTTACCGTTGAAGAGCGCGACAAAAAGATTAACCAGTCGATGGAAGCAGCGAGGGAAGCCGGCCAGGCGGCGACGAGGGACGACATCTACTCGTTCTTCATCGCCCGAGTCCGTGATAACTTGCACATCGTGCTGGGTATGTCACCTGTGGGTGATGCCTTCAGAACAAGGTGCCGGAATTTTCCGTCGCTGACCAACTGCTGCTCGGTCGACTGGTTTGACGAGTGGCCCACTGACGCGTTGTACCAAGTCGCTTCCCGGCAATTTTCACCCGATGGAACTGAGTTCGACTTCGAGGTCTTCGGAAAGGAACTGGACCTGCCTTCAAAGCTCACCAACCTGTGCGTCACGGTGCATCACTCTGTTAGCGCGATGGCTAGTCGCTTTTACGACGAGTTGCGCAGGCATTACTACATCACTCCGACGTCGTACCTCGACTTCATTTCTCTGTACGTCATTCTCTTGGAGGACAAGTACAAGGATGTGGGGGAGCAGTTGGGAAAACTGAAGGGCGGAAGCGAGAAGATGAAGGAGACGAACGAATTCATCGCAGTGAAGAAGAAGGAGATCCTCGAGCAGAAACCACTGCTGGAGGAGGCCACCGAAAAGAACACGAAGCTTATGTCGGTGCTGAAAGTGCGGACAGAAAAGGCCAACGCGGTGCGAGTAACCGTGAGCGCGCAGGAAACGGAAGCGTCGGAGCAACAGAAGGTGGCAGCGGTGCTGAAGGCTGACGCAGAGGCCGACTTGGCTCAAGCGCTCCCCCAGTTGGAGGCTGCCGAAAAGAGCTTGCAGTCGTTGGACAAGTCATCCATCAATGAGATCAAGTCGTACTCGAACCCTACAAAAGCCGTCGAGATGACAATGCACGCCGTGATGATCCTCCTCGAAGAAGGCAAGTACGAGTGGAAGCGCGCGAAGGACCTCCTCGGTAGAAGCGATTTCATGAGGCTCCTCCTAGAGTACGACCGCGACAATATGCAAAAGCACACCGTGGCGAAAGTTGCGAAATTCTGCAACGATGAGGACTTCACGCCGGAGAAAATCGAAAAGGGCGGGTCTTCAGCCACAAAGGTGCTCTGCATCTGGTGTCATGCTATGTTCAAGTACTACCATGTAAACCTAACCGTCGAGCCGAAGAAGCAGAAGTTGAACAAGGCGCAAAGCGATCTAGACACCACGAACAAGAAGCTGGCGGAGGCACAGGCCGCATTGAAGACAGTTGAAGATGAACTCGCTGTGCTTCAGGATGAGTTCAGCGCGAGTGTGAAGGAGAAAGCGGATCTCGAAGAGAACATCGAGCGATCAAAGCGGCAGTTGGCGAACGCAGAGGTCCTGACGGAGTCGCTGGGCTCCGAGACGGAGCGATGGTCAGCGCAGACACTGGACCTGGAGCAGGACATGAGCAAGGTGCCCGGAGACGTGTTTTTGTCCGCTGCGAGCATCATCTACTTCGGCGCTTTCACCCCAGTGTTCCGGACGCAGATTGTGCAGCAGTGGATGGCAGCCGCGAAGAGCGTCGGCGTGCCCGTTTCGGACAATTACTCCCTCGTCCGCACGCTGGCCGACCCCATGCAGGTGCGCGAGTGGCAAATCCACTCTCTCCCGACGGACAACACGTCGAGTGAAAACGCCGTGCTGTGCATCACCTCGTGCGAGTCGTCGAAGCTCGCCCGGTGGCCGCTGATGATCGACCCGCAGGGACAGGCCGCAAAGTGGATCCGCGCGGAGCAGGCCAAAAAGGGGCTGAAAGTACTCAAAATGTCAGACCCGAAGTACATCCAAAAACTCGGGCAGGCCATTTGCAACGGGACGCCGATCCTCATCGACGACGTGGCGGAGGTGCTGGATCCGGCGCTCGAGTCGGTGTTGCTGAAGCAAGTGTACATGATCGACGGGCAGCCGATGATCAACCTCGGAGGCAACGACCACGCGGTGAAGTACGATCACAACTTCCGGTTGTACCTCACCACGAAGATGGCGAACCCGCACTATCTGCCAGATGTGTGCATCAAGGTGACTTTGATCAATTTCACGGTCACCATGGAAGGGCTGGAGGACCAGATGCTCGGTGATGTGGTGTCGATCGTGAAGAGCGAATTGGAAGAGCAAAAGAGCAAAGTGTTGAAGTCCGTCGCCGACGCGAAGCGCAGGAAGAAGAATTTGGAGAATCAAATTCTTGAGCGCTTGGAGTCCGCGCAGGGCAACGTTCTCGACGAGCCGGAAATCATCAAGGCGCTCAAGCAGTCGCAGAGCAACGGCGCGGTTCTGGTGAAACAACTAGCCGAGGCAGAGGAAAAGGAGAAGACCATCAACAGCGAACGCGAAAACTACCGCTCCGTTGCCAAGCGGGCCGCGATCCTTTACTTCGTCGTCGCAGCGCTGCCGGCGATCGACCCGATGTACCAGTACTCACTCGACTACATAAAGCGTATCGTCAGGATGGTCATCTCGAGCGCATCCCTAGACGACGACCCGCACAAACTGGGCGACAACCTCACCCTCCTCATCGAATCCGTCACCGAAACCGTCTACCGCGCGGTGTGCCGCGGGCTCTTCAACAAACACAAGACCGTCTTCCAGGTCATGCTGTGCACCTCTGTCATGCGCGGTTCCGGCCTCATCGGCAGCGGCGAGTGGCAGTTCTTCAACCGACCAGCATCGTTCATCGACAAAGCACACGCGAAGCCCAGCGTGCTCGCGTTCTTGTCAGACACCCAGTGGGGGCTCATCAAGGCCGTTTCCTTAATAAGCGAGTCGTTGAAAGGCCTCATTGCCGACATGCAAGCACATCCAAAAGGTTGGCACGAATGGATCGTCCAAGACGAGCCACAGGACCTGCCATTGCCCAAAGGTATGCCGTGCCTCGATGTAGGACTCTACTCGTTTTTGACAGTGTATAAACTATTAAGGCGTCCTCACCTGAGAGGTGCAGTGTTGAGTCAAGCAGTCCTCAAAAAGGAGTTGTACAGAAATCGGTTGTTCCAGGTAGGTATAGGAAGATGGGGGAGACTATCGTGCTTGAGTCTTGGTTGTTGCACAGCTTCTGCTCTGTTCCTGGATTCCTCCAAACCACAACAAAATGAACCAACCACCAACGAAACACAGGCTCAGTGGACTGGAACGAGGTGTGCTCGCCTTTCCAGCGGTGCCTCATCATCCGGTGCTTCCGCGAAGAAAAGATGTTCCTGCAGCTGATCCAATTTGTCGACAAGCAAATGGGGCCCAAGTACGTCGAAGCGCCGGCGTTCGACCTGAAGGTGGCCTTCGAAGACTCCGGCGTCGAAAGGCCGATCATGTTCATTCTCTCCCAAGGATCGGACCCGACCGAAGGGTTTTTGAAGTGGGCTAACGAGGTCGGGCGGAAGGTGCGCTACGTCGCCCTTGGGCAAGGGCAGGAGGGCCCGGCGCGGAGGCTGGTGGAAAGCGGGAAGAAGGCGGGGGATTGGATCCTGCTGCAAAACTGCCACCTCGGCAAGTCGTTCATGGGCGAGCTCCAAGAGATGGTGGCGGCGCTCGACCCCAGCGACAAGGCGCTGAAGCCCGACTTCCGGATGTGGCTGACGTCGATGCCGGCGGCGTACTTCCCCATCCCCATCCTGCAGAACAGCATCAAAATCACGAACGAGGCGCCGTCGGGGTTGAAGGCGAACATGAACCGATGCTTCGCAGACATTCCCAGCGCAGAGCTTTCGTTCTTCGACGACACAGGCAAGTGGACAGACCTCACGTCGGGCATCGGCCGCAGTCACGCGTACAAGAAACTGCTATACGGGTTGTGCTTCTTCCACTCGATCATCCTCGAACGGCGGAAGTTCGGATCCCTGGGCTGGAACGTGACGTACGAATGGAACGACACCGACCTCGTCGTCAGTCGCCAGTGGCTGCAGTTGTTCTTGGAGCAGGAGGACGTGCCTTGGGATTCGATGTTGTACATCATCGGGGAGATCAACTACGGCGGTCGCGTCACGGATCCCTTGGACCGGCTGTGCCTCGCCAGCGTCTTGAAGACCTACTTCAACACCGACATCCTGGACGACGCGTACGTGTTCAGCAAGTCGGGTGTGTACAAGGCGCCGCCGGAGGCGGATCTGCCGAGGTACCGGGCCGAGATCCATCAAATGCCGCGGCAGGATGCGCCCGAAGTGTTCGGCCTGCACCAGAACGCGTCCCTGCGGTACCAGCTGCAGGTGTCCAGCGAGTTGCTGGGCACGCTGCTGATGATCCAGCCGAGGGAAAGCTCGAAGGGGTCCGGGGTGTCGCCGGAGGAGCTGGTGAAGAAGAAGGCGAAGGAAATCATCGAAATGCTGCCGGAGCCGATGCTCCTCGAAGAAGAGGCCGGCCCGACCTCGCTGACGACCATGCCGAACGGGGTTCCGAACAGCCTGTCGACCGTCCTGCGCCACGAAGTCGAGAAATACAACAGGCTGCTCACCCACCAGCGGAAGACGCTCACCGAGCTTGAGAAAGCGATCGCCGGGCTTACCGTGTTGTCCGAGGCCCTTGACAAAATGTACCTCGACTTCCTCAACGACACAGTCCCCGCCCTGTGGAGCCAAGTGAGCTATCTCTCCCTCAAGCCGCTCGGCGCGTGGATGGCCGACCTCGTCCGCCGCGTGGACCACTGCAGGAAGTGGCTCAAAAAGGGCGAACCCTCGTCCTTCTGGCTCCCGGGGCTCTTCGCGCCCCACGGGTTCATGACCGGCATCTTGCAGGGGCACGCGAGGCAGCACGTCATCAGCGTCGACGTGCTCGCGTTTTCGTTCGTGATCCTGCCGGAGGGGGAGCCGGAGGAAAAGCCGGAATCCGGCGTGTACATCCACGGGATGTTCTCAGACTCGTTCCGTTGGGACCACACGGACGCGACGATGGTCGACTCACTCCCGGGCGAGTCGTATGCGAATCTGCCGAACATCCACCTGCTGCCGCGCGAGCGCCACGTCTGCCCTCCGGAGGCGTATCCTTGCCCGGCGTACATCACCACGTCGCGCAAAGGCGTCTTGTCCTCCCTCGGCGCGTCCACCAACTTCATCATGTGCGTCGACGTCCCGACCGACCTTGGGCGCGACTTCTGGATTCGAAAGGTGTGTTTTCCCCCACAAAACATTGCTGAGGTGCGCATTCCCGGAACAACGGGGTGCGCATGAAAAAGTTAAACGCAGCCGACGAAGAATTGCTCAGAAGGTTCTCCCCCAGAAACGTACGCAGACTGTACCGCGGAGAACAAGATTGTTTTGCCTTGCCATCTTCGCCATCGTTGATTGCTTGAGAACAAAATGCACTGTCTCACACGCGGTACACACGCCCGTGGCACGTGCGGCGTATTCTTCCGCATCTGGGAGCCTGTTATTGTTGGCAGCCGTTGCCGTTGTATCACTCAAACGTTGAACCCACTGAACTCAGGGCGCAGCCATGCTCTGCCAGCTGAACAACTGACGGCTGAACGACGAGTCTTTGTATCAAAGCTGAAGTTTCGGCGAAGTGTGCCTTCGAGCCTGAAACGAAGCAATGCAGTAGGTAGCCGCGAGCCGCCCACCTTTTGGGTAGAATGAACCACTGCAAGCAGACATTTCTAGCACTTTCCAGCCAGCAACCGGGCTCGATGCCGGCGTGGTGACAAAACGGTCGTGCCCCCAACCATAGCGCCCTCACCGGCAAGCCCATCAAAGTAACATTTCTCGAAGCCCCGAGTCCAACCAACAAAAAAAAGCAAAAAAAGACAAAGAAAGCAAATTCTAGATTCCAACAGTACCCGAAAAAATCCGTCATCACCAGAGACGTCGAAACGCGCCTTCTGTGTGTGCTTCCCCCCTATTTACATCGCCGCGTTCAGCGCACGCCACCAGCCTGGAGGCTATTTCTGCGCGACTCATTTACATCGCACCCAGCCGGTCATCGATAGGAGGGCTAGAAGAACGATCTGTTTCCGCCTGTCCTCACTGGCGTTGGGTTCGCCAGTTGTTGTTGCTTTCCCCATCCGATGAACATCTCACGTTTCGTAGCCAGTCCGTTTTCGTTGCGACACGGGCTTCGGCTGAACCCTCGTTTTGGAGAAACTCTCTGCTGGGGCGGCGCACGGGTTGCAACCAGACTATGATTCTGTTCTGAGTCCGTAGGTGAAAACACGGGCGTCGAGTTTTCAAGGCATGGAGCCCAGCAGCGTAGCTTGCGGATAGTACTCGGTTTTCGAACTACAAGGTGCCCTCGTCATCTTCGGCACCCGGTGTATTTATTGCGTGCTTTTGTCTTGGACTGGTTACCTTGTGTCCGAGGAACAAGGAAGCGGAAACAGCTCGTTTTCATCTTCTGTTTCTCAGACCTGGCGAATGGGCATTGCACGTCTTAAGTTCAGGCGAGTCCGAGCTCATTTCCGTCTGTGCCGTTGGCTTGATCTTTTGCGAGTCCAGGGGAAATCCGCGTTGCAAACGCACCCCCGAGTAACTGAACGCATCGAATGCCTGACTGAATGCATCCAGCTCCATCCACTCTCTCGCACAACTAGTAACCAAGAAATTTAGTACAAAAAAGCAACATGAGGAACAAACGAATACATGAAATTCAATTCGAAAAAGAATACAAACTCCAGCTTGCAACCCTCGTTTTCCAAAGAAGGGGGAGCAAGAATTCGAAAAAGAAAAAAGTAAAAGAAAAAGGGAAACTTCAAAGGACCGTTTCTGCCTCTTTTCCGTTCGAGAAAGCATTTCTCTTCCTTGTTTCCTCATCTTAGCAATCTGTTGCTCTGAGAGCGGTTCTAGGCCACATGGGCCATCCGTTGATTTACGTTTGCTCTTCTGCTATTCGCTCGACTGAATCGGCACCCGGTCACACCGTGGCGGGCTTTGGCTGCAGCTGAAATAAAGCTGCTGTTCAACAGCTAGAAGGAAAAGCTGTTGCGGGACAACTGAATGCAAGGGCGGGCTGAGAGTTTTCTGCGTGCTGAATTTTTGATGGGATGCTAAAACAACGCCCAGAAGCTGTGGATGGTGCCTGGCAGACAGATGGAGTAGTTCAGCTGGTAGCCGATGGATGGCTAACACAACGTCAGAAACCTGCTTGCTACGCGGCTGATAGCTTAGCCAAAATAATGACCCTGGCTTGTCGACCCCTCGTATTTATATTCTGTCTTGCACGCCAAATACCCAAGGAAGAAAACCAGAAAAGCAAAAAAAAAAAGAAGATGCCCGCAAAGAACGCCGGAAAGGCCGTCGTGGCCACCGTCAAGGTCGGAAAGAAGGGACCCAGCGGCAGCAAGAAGTCGGTGAAGGGGAAGGCGACCGCTGTCAAGAAGAGGAAGGAGCGATTCTCGGTTCAGTTCCACCGCCCGTACACTCTGCGCACCAAGCCGTCGCCGAAGTGCCCGAGAAGGACGACCCCTGTCGTGCGCAAGAACGATGCGTTCTCCGTCATCCGCTGCCCTCTGACCACTGAGAGCGCGATGAAGAAGATCGAGGACACCAACACCCTCGTCTTCCTGGTTGACATCCGAGCCAACAAACAGCAGATCAAGGAAGCCGTGAAGAAGCTGTACGACATCAAGGCCGTGAAGGTCAACACCCTCATCCGCCCGGACGGCAAGAAGAAGGCACTCATCAAACTCCACCAGCACCACGACGCCCTCGACGTTGCCAACAAGATCGGCATCTTGTTGTAGAAGCTGGTGGTCCCTCTGACATCTCGCTTCTTCCGCTCTTCTGCTTTATTTCAGTGCTTTGATGTGGTCATCATTTCGTGAAAAATATTAAAAAAACGAACCGTCTTCTCCCTTTTTCGTGCAACGTTCCGCCGCGCCGGTAGGATCATTCTAGATCCGAGAGCCCAGGCGAATCTGGCCTTATCAAGAAATTCTTTGCTAGAAAGCTGTGCGTGCAAACTGAAAAGACCGGAGCAGTGTTCGAGAAACACGCCGTGTGGACAGGGAACGTCTGGAGAGACGCTCTTGCGACCATCGAATCGATGGGATCGTCGGAGAGCAGCAATGTCATCCATCATCAAGTGTGCGAATATCGTCGGGCCACATTCCTTCGCACGTATAACCATGCAAAGCTCTAAGTCTTCGTAGCACTGCGGCATCAAACGTCAACGAACTCTTCTGCTCTTAAACCGCAAAACCTCGACAGGGTATCGCACCCCTTTCCTCCCCCCGCATCGGCGCCCGCTTCCGGTTGTCCGATCGCCGGAAAAACACCACAAAATCAAGGTGGAGTCCGCTCCGCCAAGCCGCGGCTGGCACACTTCACCAAAGGGGAGGTCAAGGTATCTGAAGCCGACATAGGTCGCTAGACCACGACGGCAGCGGAATCAGCCCTTCCCGCCGCCCCTCCCCCCTTGTATGCTTGATGCTAGCATCAAGCATACATGAGAGGCAAGATTCTGCCCGAACCCTGTAAACTAAGGGTTTCCCCCCTAGCGGGGGCGCGATGGCGCGCGACGATTGCCGCGAGCGCATCGAGCGGCTCCTCGCGCACTACCACCCGTCGGCCGTCGGCAAGACGGATGCCCTCCTCTCCTCGGACAAGTTCAAGGACAACCCGAGCCTCCTCCTCTCCGCGCTCGTGAAGAAGTACGGACCCGAGCCGGAAGGACCGCCGCAACCTCCGCCGAAACCCGCCGAGAAAGGGCATGCGCAACCAGACCTAAACAACCAGAGACCTGCCGAAAAAGGGCATGCACAACTAGACCTAGACAAGCAGAGACCTGCCGAAAAGGGGCGTGCCCACCCAGACCGAGACCCGCAACCCCCGCAGCCCCGGGGGGGAGGAGTCATCGAGCCCTCTGTCCGCGCCCGCGTCGTCGACCTTCTGTCGGCGAGCGGCGCCGGGGCGGGCCTGTCCCGAGAAGCCGTCGAGCGGCAGGCCGACGCGGTTCTCGGCGACCCCCGCTTTAAAAGCAACCCCGGCTCCCTCCTGCGCGCCCTCTCCGCGCGCGCGGGGCCTGGGGCTCCGGCACCCGCCACGCCTGCCACTCCTGCCGCACCGGCCGCCCCTTCGACCCCAACCCAGTGGCGGGCGGAGTGCGTCGCGCTCCTCGCCGCCCACGGCCCGTCGGCCGACGGCGCCGAGCGGCAGGTGGAGAAGCTGCTGGCGTCGGCGAAGTACAGGGACGCCCCGCAGACCCTCCACGCGGCGCTCTCGAAACGGTTCGAGAGGCCGCCGCCGGCACCTGCTCCCAGGACCCCGCCCCCTGATGTTAATTCGCCGGGGTACGATGCCGCGTGGAGGGAGGCGTGCGTCGCTTATTTGGAGGAGAACCGACCGTCCGGGCAGGCGGCCGCGCAGGTCGATCGGCTGCTGCGGTCGAAGCAGTACGAGGGCAGGGCGCAGCGGCTGTTCGCGGCCCTCGCGAAGAAGTACGCGGGCCCCGAGCGGGCCCACGCCGTCGTCGCGGAGCGCGCGAAGATGCTGCTGGCGGGCGGCGCCCCGCAACAGCAGCAACAACAACAGCAGCAGCAGCAGCGCCAGCGGCCGCAGCAGCAGCAGCCAGATATCGCGAGGGCGAGGCTTAAAAGCCCTACGACGCCACGGGTTGGCGCGGCGGGGGTAGACCCGGCGACGCCCCGCTCGGGGGGGCGCGGCCAGCGGCCCGCGGCGGTGCCGGCGCCGCTCGCGCAGGGCGCGAAGGCGCGGATCCTGTCGTGCCCCGACGACGCCCGCGTCGAGCCCGGCAGCCTCTGCGCCGTCACGCGGCCGTCGCCGCCGGGCCCGAACGGGCAGCGGTACGAGGTGCAGCTCCTCGACGGCAGCCGCCGCCGCGTCACGCTCGACCGGAGGCAGCTCGCGCCCGCACCCCCCGCGGAACCCCAGGGCAGGGCCACGCACCGGCACGCCGTAGGCGACCTCGTCACCCTCGTCGAACCCGGGCCCAACGGGCCCGGCTGTCTGGTCACCGGTACCCAGACACTGCCGTCCGGCGACGTCTGCTACCTGGTGCGCCCGGTGGCCGCGGGCGAGGCGGCCGAGGTGCTGCTGCTTAAAGCAGGGGACCTCGCGCCGCCGAGCGCCGCGGAGGAGGCGCGGTACCGCTCGGTCCTCCGGCGCGCCGGCGACGCCGCCGAGCTCGCCCGGCTGCGTGGGCGGCTAGCGGCGGGCAACGAGGAGGCGGAGGCGCGGCGGCGCGTCGCGGGGGCGGAGGCCGCCGAATTCGAGGCCGCGCACCTCGAATTCCTGGCCGACGCCCGGCTCCGCGCCGGGCCCGGGCCGTCCAGGCAGGCGGCGCTGGCGCGCGAGCTGTCTCGCCGCGAGCAGACGGAGATCAACCGCGCGGCTGGCTTGGCGCAACCCTCTCTGGTTGCTCCGGACCTCGCGTCCGTGCTGACGGATCTGAGTGATTCGAAGGCTAGCAGTGGGGCCGAACAGTTGGAGCACGCGGCCGCTGCGCTCGATAAAGAGCAGGTGTCTGAGGCTGCGAGGATCCTGCTCGCCGAAGCCGCTGCGTTCGCGCACATCCGGGAGGCGAAGATGGAGGCGGACGTCCGATCGCCGGCGGAGTCGCACCTCGGGGCCACGATGCCGCAGCGGGACTCCGCGGCGCAGCCGAGCCGGCAGAGCTCGGTCCTGAGCACGAGCACGGCGGCGCCCCTCGACGCGCTCAAGCGGTACGAGATGATAAACTGGCACAGCTCCTTCGGCAGCGAGACCACCCTCCCCGCGCCGGGCGGGTCCTTCGGGACCCTGAGTCTTATCACTCCCCCGAGTGACGACTTGCTCGCCCTCGCCCTCGAAGCCGAGCTGGAGGGCCAAATCCGGCCTGCGCCGGTGCCACCCTCCAACTCCAGCCCACCCGACTCAGCCGAGCTCGCCGACGACGAGATATCCACGCGGTACGCCATCGAAGACGAGCAGTGCGACGGTTGGAGAGCGCTGCTCCTCCGCAAACGTGACGTCCTCGCCGCGACGGCGCGGTCGGCCGCTCCTCCGGCTGACGAAGCTCGGGACCGTGTAAAAGTGCTCCCCGCGACTCCAGCGGAGCCGCGCGTCAGCGGCAGCGTGACCCCTCCGCCAACGAAGCCGCCGCCGGCCGCAAAAGAGGTGCCTGCTTCCCACGAAGGCAGGCCAGCCCTCGATCGCCTCCGTGCTGTGTACCTCAAGCACGACCCGGCTAAAGTGGCCAGCATTCCGGCCATCCTCAAGCTGTATGCGGGCCGCGAAAACGACCTCTTTAAGACACTCGCGACGCGCTACCAAGATGAGGCCATCAACGACCCGAATGGACAAACGTCGCCAGACGCGTTGATGGAGACCACGATTCCCCTTACCGATGGGGATCCTCCGTATCACTTTCCGCCCCTGCCGCCGGACTCGAGGAAAAGTAGTGTTCTGCCCGAAGATGCTGACGACGACGAGCCGGCCTCTCCCCTCCATCCTCAGAGCCGCGTCTCGAGCTTCATGCGAACGTCGTCGGCCGGCAGCCTCGCCCCCCGCCGGCGCTCGGCTTCGTCGCCCGCCGGGCCTGGCCGGGGGAGGAATTCCGCCGACTGGGGGTCCGCGAGGCCCAAGGCCCGGAAAAGCTCCGCCGGGTCTTCCCCGTTCCTCCCGCCGCGGGCGCGCAAGGCTTGGCCGAAGGGCATGGCACCGCTGCGGCGGGCCTCTTTGCCTGCGTCGGTCACCTCCGCCGGGACGACGAGCTCCTTCTCGCAGTTGTCGAGGGGGGCTTCCCGCGCATCGTTGAGGGCTGCCCAACGGCAGCAGCACGAGGTCGAAGCGGAGGACTCCGAAGACCACCGGTCGCCTTCGCCACGGCCACTCACAGAGATCGATCAGCTGAGGGAGCGCTTGCAGAAACTGGTGACTGACGAAGGGCTGGACATCGACGTCGATCAGTTGTTCCAGCACTACGAAGGCGCCGAGAGGCAGCTGGTAGAGCGCCTCGAGCAGCGGTACGCCGTCATCAAGGTCGGCGAGGAGCAAAAACAACGCGAACGGGCCGAGCGGCTGCGCTCATATCCGTCGCAAGGCAGCATGGGCTCGCCGTACGGTTCGCCTTCCAGATACGGCAGCATGCCCCGCGCTTCCGACTCCGGCGCGGACGACTCTGCCCGAGACTTCGACGGGGAGCCGACGAACGACGCGCTACAAAGAACTGAAGCCGTCCTCGACCTCCAACGGGGGGCCTCCGACGAGCCCGCGTCCCCCGTCCACAAACAGCGACCTGAACGTCGCCTTGCAACGGGGGCCGAAGTGGTCGCAGAGCATCCGGCTCGTGACGGCGATGACGAAGATCACCGGGAAAAGCAGCGGCAAGACAGCGCCGGAGACCGTGGGAGAGAGCGGGAAAAGAGAGAAAAGCAGAGACCGCCGATGGCTGCCGACGACACGGGGAACTCGGAGAAATTCAACCGCATGCTGTCGCGAGGGTCGCTGTCGACCAAGACGCTGCTCTCGACTCGCAGCTCGGAGGAACAACCGACAGCCAGCGACGCAGTCTCGGCAGTTTCGCGCAGCACATCCCATACCCGCGACTCGTCGTCTGCACCCTCAACGCACCCTGCGGAAGAAGCCAGCGTACGAGACAAGATTCTCGCCCTGTACCGCAGGCTGCACCCTACCAACAAACCCAAAGCCATCGAAGCTCAAGTAGACGATATGCTCTCGCGCTACAAAGGGCGCGAAGACGACCTGGTAGATGCGCTGGAGGCGAAATACGGCCCGCTCGACAAGTCGCCGTACGAGGCGAAACTGAAGGAAGTCTACAAAAAATATGACCCGTCCAAAGTCTCATCTATCTCCGCTATTTTGGCGAACTACGACGGGCGCGAGGTCGACCTCTTCGCTGCGCTGGCCGCCCGGTACAACGATGCCGACATTCTGAAGGATCTGCCGATCCCAAGCGAAAGTCCAGCGAGTCCGCTCACTGCGGACAGGAGCCACGCAGGTGCTTTTTTTTATTTGTGTAACAGTTTTCGTTCATCACGATTGAAGAAAGAGAACAAATGTAAAACACATGATGATTACTACCGAACAATCCAACTCTGATCGACCCTGATTGACAACACTGGAAGAACCGTCTGACCGCCAGATATTCGTAACTAGTACCGTACAGCTGTAAACGTAAACCACACATGATGATTACTACCGAACAATCCAACTCTGATCGACCCTGATTGACAACACTGGAAGAGCCGTCTGACCCGAGTTGAAGCGTTAGATAGTCGTAACTAGTACCGTGCAGCTGTAAACGTAAAGTACACATGATGATTACTACCGAACAATCCAACTCTGATCGACCCTGATTGATAACACTGGAAGAGCCGTCTGACCCGAGTTGAAGCGCTAGATAGTCGTAGCTGGTACCGTATACAGCTGTGAACGTTAACTACACATGATGATTACTACGAACAATCCAACTCTGATCGACCCTGATTGACAACCCTGGAAGAGCCGTCTGACCCGAGAACAGGCGCTTGGTTGCCGCCAGCAAAACAGTATATAAACGTAAAACACATTGTACGATGCCAAAAGGGGGGGGGGGTTTGGGCAGATGTTTTATGGCATAGTAAGATACTGGGCATGTGGGGTATGGGACCCATATCCCCCCAGAAACCATTTTTTCGGGCCGGTTTTGGGGCCAAATGCCCTCGGAGAGCCTTTTTCTGAGCGCAAAACTCTGTTTCTGTGGGTTTCGAGGCCCCGCACGGTGCACTCCAGCATCGTGTGGGGGTGTTAACTGTGCGGCCATAGTGTCGGGCGTGGGCACACCTGCTAGATCCAGTGTGCCACACCCGCAAATCCAGCGTGAAATCCACTGACACCCAAAAATCCAGTGCGGAATCCAGTGTGACACCCGCAAATCCAGTGTGAAACCCACTGTACACCAGCTAAAACAGTTCCCCAAGTTGGATCGAGTCACCTGTCGTCCAACGCAAATCAATCATCAAGGAGGCGAGGCCCCTGGTTGTTAAAAAAGCTGACCCCAGGTTCTTCTGGCAGTATTGGCAACTTTTATTGGCAGAAATCGGCTTGTCGGATCGAAAGAAGTGAGTTTGCTGCTGGTAACCTCACGAAGGCGATGGTTAATCGTGTTCCCTTCTGCAGGTGTCGCACACGTCCGGCCAGGTGTTCGAACCGGGCACCACGTAGCTGGCGGTACGTGGTGTACGACACCTTTGCCGTTAGTTGGCCTTCTTCGTCCACCAGCCTGTGCTAGAAGGATTTGTGCGACGAACGTCTTGTGCACGACAGCTGTTTCCGTGACCCACGACGTCGGTGGTTGCCTCCACGAGATCGTCGAATGCCTGCTGCCTCATGGGTCACCTTTGTCGGTCGCCCTCTGTACAGAGACCCCGGGCGCAATCGGGTCAACTCCTGCAGCTTTCATCAGAAAGGCTCTCGTCGCTCTAAAGTGTCTCCGCATGGAGCCCTGTGACCTATCGTACTTCGTGTGCGTCTTGCCTTGCAAATTTTTGAGCCAATTCTTCGAACGAAACGCATTTACGAGTCACGCATTCTGAGAACAGAGTTAAGTTCCTGTTCTGGGTGGGTGCTGCCGCCGTAGCCATTGTACAGTCGTAATCCTACCTGGGGCCTCAAAGTCCACAACAACTGAGTTTTGCGCTCAGAAAAAAGTTCTCCGAGGGCATTGGACCCCAAAATCGGCCCGAAAACATGGTTTCTGGGGGGGTATGGGTCCTATACCCCACATGCCCAGTATCTTACTATACCAGAAAACATCTGCCCGAACCCCCTCCCCCTTTTGGCATCGTCTCACATGATGATTACTACCGAACAATCCAACTCTGATCGACCCTGCTTGACAACCCTGGAAGAGCCGTCTGACCCGAGTAGAAACGTTTGATTGTCAGACTGGTGCAGTCCAGCTGTAACGCAAACCGCACATGATGATTCCTACCGAACAATCCAACTCTGATCGACCCTGATTGACAACACTGGAAGAGCCGTCTGAATCAACAAGAAGCACACGATTCGCAGAAAAGCTGTCTTCCGACACCCGAGGTGAGGTACAGACAGCTTCGGTTGTGAGTACATGATGATTAATATCGAACAATCCAACTCTGATCGACCTGTGACTTATTACACCCTTTCGGGAAGAGCCGTCTGAACGAACACTCGCACCTGCTACACGTCCGATACGGGACAAAACGATCGACTGCTAGCCCTGCAACAATTCCCTCAGGTGGCTTCAGCGACAGGTCGTGGAGTTTTCAGAAGTTCCCAGTTAGTTCTATGGGCGAGGACATCGACTGGAGGGCGAGGTTGGAAGCGCTTGCAGAAGCTCACCCGGGCCAGATGGAAGACATTGATGGCTTGCTTTCGAAGTATCAAGGGTTCGAGAAGCAGCTGGTCGAGCAGATGGAAGCTCAGTTCGCGAAGATTGCCGAAGAGGAGACCGAGTCGCACCAGTACGAACCGCCGATGCGGTACCGAGACCGACTCAAGCGGTTCTACCAGCAGTACGCTCCCGAGAAGTTGGACACCATTGACTCGTCCCTGCGAACATATCGTGGAAAGGAAGAGAACTTGTTCGACATTTTGGTCGCGGCTTTTGGCGCTGAACCGGAGGGCCCTGACGACGAGGAAGAGGAGGAATACGAAGAGTTCGAGGAGGGAGCCGAGCTGGAAGAAGACGAAGTGTCACACTTTTCGCCGCAGCTCCAGCCCGCCGACCGCATAGAGCAGATGGCCCTCGAAGCCTTCAACCACATCAACTCGATGTCCGACGACTTCAAAGACAGGCCAGAAGACTTGATGGACGCCATCAAGCGCAAGTATGTTGCTTCCCAGACTGCTTACTGCATGCAATGGTACAAACCTAGGTACTTCAGTTGCCAACCATTAGCCACCACACGCACTCAGAAAAGCTGTTTGTCCCCAGTATCGCTCCGTCCTGCTTCGACCGCTCAGTGCAGGCTGCGGATGAACTACTGGGGTAGAATCATGAAATATTCCGACCACCGGGACACTTGCAACGAGGTCCACTTCGCTTCAGAAGTGACGCGAAGATATAATCTGTAAACCCTGCAATCGCTCCACCCTGCTCCGACTCTACAGTGCAGGCCACGGATGAACTTGTAGGGAAGAATTCGATGGAACCATTCCAGCACGCATCATTGCAACCTTGCTCTCCGTGACTTGTGCCCAGATCTCTTGCAGCTCGGTACTCTCGAAATTCACTTCACGCAGGCTTCAAGTCCAGTTTGGCGAAAAACCCGCGGACAGCAACAAGTCCGAGGACACTGTGCCGCTGCTCGAGGCGTGCGAGCAGTGCGGCGGGCGGTACGCGCAGGGCGACGACGACGCGCTCTGCGACTGCTGCGGGCGCCGGCGCCACCTGGAGCAGGACGACCCGGAGAACGTGGTCCGCCTGCACCCGTCGAATGTGGGCCCCAGTTACCTGGCGGGCTCGTGGATGTGGTACAGATACCACCCGAGCGTGATGACGGGGCCCAGTTCGTGGAAGCGGACGTGGTTCGCCCTCCGGTCCGGCGTTTCGCTGGTCCGCAGGAACCAACAGCAAGGGCGCGAATCCGTGCTGAACCTGACGAAGGCGCTCATCGTGCTTTCGCACGACCTGCCGGAGGGTGACCTGCCGCCACTGCAGAGGTGCCAGCACTTCATCTTCTCCCTGACACTGGACGGAGTCGCTCCCGGTAAGTGGTACAGCCAAATCCTAATCTGCGCGGACTCGATGGAGATGAAGCGCGAGTGGATGTCCGGCCTCAAGTCCGCCATCGCGGCCCTCGCCGTGAAGCCGAAAAAAACGGCCGTCGCCGGCATGCGCGTGTACCAGGAGCGGAGTATGAGCCCGCAGAGGGCACCCTGCGAGGACATGTCGCACATCGTACGGTACGCCGGCCAGGTGTTCGTCAGGGACACCGCCCACCGCGTGCACTTCCAACCGGAGGGTGTCTTGCGCTGGGGCGTGGCGGAGGTGTCGCTGGAGGGCGCGTTTTGCGTCGTCGTCAAACAGCACTCGAAGGAGCTCGGCGACGACGACGACGAGAACCCGGAGAAGGGCAACTCCTTCTGGCACTTCCCGCTCACGTGGCTGTGCAACGCGGAGTGGTGCCGCATAGCGCAGCTGAACCCCCCGACGACTGTGCTGAACACAGGCCTCAAGTTGCAGTTTCGACGGCGGGCGGTGTTCATCGCAGCGTCCACGCGCGGGGCTCTGAACGACCTGTTCCTCCGGATCCGGAAAGTGAGCGCGGTGTTGTCGTCGGAGAGTGACAACCCTCTGAAAGCGCTGCACCCCCCGGCTTATTCGGTGCAGACCTCGTCCGACCGAAACGGGCTCCCCGCCTGCTTCACGACGCCCACGATCCCCACGGGGCGGGGCGGGATGCGGAAGACGTGGAAAACGTGCGCGAGCCGCCTGGTCAAGCAAGAGACGGTCGCCAGGGGCACAGTCGCCGCCGACGAGGGCGACGCAGCGAAGGCCCTCAAAGGGCAGCGGCCGCTGCTCGAAAAGAGGGCGAAGTTCGGCGAAGGCGAGTCGACGCAGCGGCGGGACGTCGAAAAGGCGGAGGACGACGCCAGGAGGCTGGCGGAGGCTGAGTTCACCGAAGCGATGCCCAAAAGGGCCGCGAAACCGGTGGATCGGGTTGCCTCGGGCGCGGCGCTGACACCAAAGCGAAGTTCCACGGCACACGGGTTGTCGAGGTCGCAGAGGAGGATTGAACTGATCGAAAAAGAAGTTCTGCGCGGGATCGACGATGACACCTTCGACGCCTCTTCAACGGCGCGATCGATCGTAGTGATGCCACCCCGCCTCTCCAGGGCAGACTCCCTTCAGAACGACAGCAGCGTCCCGGCACGTCCTCCTGGCACGAATGAGGAAGACGAGTTTGGACCCGAGTCTCCCAAGTTTGAGCCTCCCTCGCGCGGCCACCTCGTCGGTCCGACAAGATCCACCGGGACAGCGGCGGCGGCAGCCGCCGCGGCGGAGCCCGCGGTGGTGATTGAAGGGTGGCTGTCGATCGACTTCGTGACGATGTGGGGCGTCGGGCTGGGCGACCGGTTCTCGTGGTACACGGCCGACGGCCGGTCCGCGCAGGCGCGCAGCGACGAGCACCGGAAGGGGTCCCTCCTCTTCTGCGACGCGCGCTGGATGGTGCGGAAGAACAAGACGGGGCGCGAGATCTCGATTTCGCGGGTTGGCGGCGCCGACGTCGTCGTCACGCCGCTGCTCGGCGACGCCCGCGGCTGGCTCGATTACTTTCACTCGAAGATCCCGTCCGACGCCTCCCCCGTCGCGACTCCGAAACTCGGTCCTCAGGACTCCGGGTAAGACGTGCAGTTACTTGCAAGACGGGCTCACCAACTAATGACGAGTTGGGGCAAATGCTCCGAAGTTCGAGCCTCCTGTTGAAACCGTCTGTACTGATGACAACGACTTGGGGCAGATGCTCCAAAGTTCGAGCCTCCTGTTGAATCCGTTGGTACAACAGCTCAAGCACGCCATCTGCGCCGCTTGCTTATGCTATGCAAAAGAAAGAACACCCAAGGCGACCGACTGAGCGAGCCTCGCCGGGAACAAACCACGACGGATTGTCGGCGACACAAAACCAAGTGCTGCGTAAATCTAGCTTTCATTGCGCTGCCCAATGCGGCCGGCTTGCCCCCCCCCCTGCCCAGATTTTGTGCGTTCTTCGCCGGAACGCCGAAGCAGTTCTAGGGTAGCCTACAATCCCGCCTTTTTATTTGCTTTTTTTTGAGCTTCTCATTTGTTCACCCGTGTCGATACTGCAAACGAAGTTTCAATGATGTACGCTTTCCCCTTTCTTTGTTCCTCGAAGAAGTAAAAAAGAAACAGAAACACGAAATATTGATCCTCTCGAAGCAGTTTTTCTTTTTAGCACGAACAATCCTGCGGGCAATTGCCCTTCAATGTATCGTGCTGGCGAAACCGATGTAGGCAGCAAGTGGAAACCGATCAACTGGCACGCACAAACCAAACGAAGTTGGCTGACTAGCGGCGGCTTGCCGTTCACCTGTACGATGACGATTGCCGTAGACGTGGCACAGGTAATAGTTCAAAGCAGACCGTAGTTACGGTATCACCCACGCCCCCCTTCGACAGGAACAAAGAAACACCGGAAAAAGGAGGAAACCCTGCCGAGCAGGTCCGCCATCGAAAAGAGTTCGGGTCGGCGAGGGTGGGCCTGTGGGACACCCCGAATTCCGCTCGACGACGACGGCAACGCACACACAGTGGAGCCGATGAGATTACTTTGTTCCTAGGGCCTAGCGTGGCAGAGAGGGGGGGCGGGTGGTGCCGCGAGGGGTCCGCACGCCCCCCCCCCCCCCTTCTGCCCGCCCGCCAGCGCATCTGCCGCGTAGTATAGGGGTGGGGGGTTCGGTGGTCGGTCTGGGAGGCAGGCCGGCTCGGATCCTCCGCTGCTGAAGTTTTGAGGTGGCTCGATGGCGTTTCAAGGAGGGGCTCCTGAATTGCGGTTCGGCGACCGGCTGTGCTTTCAAAGCGTCCTGACCGAGGGACACCTCGGCGCCTCCTTCACGAACGGGGTCTGCTTTCCGGTGGTCACGATCCACCCGGATGGGTACGCGGATCCTGGGGGTCCGGAGGCGCCGACGCCGTCGGCTTTCGAGAACTGCATCTTCGCGCTGAAGCGATCGGGCGCTGATGACTACGCGTCTCCGCACGAGGATGCGGCGGTTGTGACGTACGGGCGGTGGGTCCGGCTGGTCAACGTCGCGTCGCAGCAGCAGCTGTCCGTGTCGGTCCAGAGCAAGCGGTACCACAGCGCCGGGATCCAGCAGGTGATCTCGGAAGACGGCGACGCGATCAGCCTGCACGACACGACGGACCCGGCGCTCAGCGACGACGACGACGACGAGGAAAGCGGGGAGCCGGCCGTGTGCCTGCGGCCGCTCGAAGAAGGCCAGCAGCGGCTGGAGGACACCTTCCGCATCCTCCCGCGCGGCAAGATCCGGGAAGAGGGGGAGTCGGTGCGGGCCGGGGAGCAAGTCGTCCTCGAGTCGGTGGCGGTCGCCGGCGCGCTGCTGACCGTCGGCGGCCGGGTGCCGTGCTGCGAGATCTTCGGGCACCGGCTCGCGCGCGAGACGCCCGAGCGTGCCCTCGAGCTCATCTCCGAAAAGCAGACCGCGAGCGAGGCGGTGTGGGTCGTCGACTCCTTCGACTCCGAGCGCGACCTCGACAGCGCCTACCCGCCGTCACCAGGTTTGCTTCTTTTGTTGTGTACACACCTGCTTCGTAGGGTCACTTGCGAATTCCAAAAGGAGGAACCTGTAGCTGTAGCTCACACGAAGCACAGGTAAGTCTGGGTTAGTGGCGTTAGTGGCGGGCGCAAGCGTTCAACAACTACAATTAGTAGTTGTCGGCGTACCACATGAAACTTACCACGAACAAAAACCCCCTGCTCCCGCTTGATGATGCAACCGCTCAATCTGCAACAGCGGCGCCTTGCTTTCCTTGCACACGAATACATCTAGGACACCTCCTGTCTTTCCGCCTGAAACCCTAGCACAAATCGCGGGCAACCCAGTCCGACAACGTAGTCACGTGGCCGAAAGAACGAATGGAAAGACCGGATCCCCTCAAAACATATACACCCGGCGCGACACATGCATAGCCTACCGACAGGAACCCAGCCGCTGTCGGCGGGGAGCGCGGTGACCCTCCTGCACAAAGAGACGGATACGTACCTCGAGGGCCTGCCGCTGCTGAGCTCGGACGGCGGCGACGAGGTGTTCTTCCAGAAGAGCCAGCCGCGGGGCAGCGGCAACGTGCGCGACACGCCGTTCACGTCGAACGCGGTCTGGATCGTCGAGTCGCACGACATCGTCCGCGGCGGGCTGCTCTTCGCCGGCGGCTACGCGCGCGACTACAGGTACAGGCTCCGGCACCTGGCCAGCGGCCGGTACCTCTGCGCCGCCGGGCACGGCGCCCTCCGCCGCGGCGCGCCGAAGCTCAAACTCGTCTCGTCTCTGCTAGAGCCCGAGACAGACACAGAGCTGTCGGCGGCGGACGCGAGCTTGATCACGCTCTACCCGCTCGACGAGGCGGAGGAGACAATCAGCGCCACGAGCTACGCCCGCGTCGAGCTTACAGCCGCGGGAGCGTGGCTGCACTGCACCTACTCGGATCAGCTTCCGAAGCGGAGTTACGGCGATTTTCAGGAGTACGGCGACGACAGCATCTGGAAGAGGAGCCTCGTCGTGAAGGACGAGAACATCCGGCTTCGCGCTGGCATCGTGACGAAGGTGATCTACGAGGACCTGTTCTGCATCCAGTCGGTCGACTGGCAGACGGTGTGCGCGATCCGGCGCGCGGTGAGCATCGTGCCGCTGCTGAAGGAGGCGGCGGACCGGCTGGGGTCGTCGGAGACGTTCAAGCACTGGAACGAGATCTTCCGGCTGCAGTCCTCCGGCCGGTCGGCGGGCAACAGCCCGTCGCCGGAGCACGAGGACTCGGCGAGCCCCGGCAACGGCACCGGCAACAGCTTCCAGTCGGCCGCGCCGCTGGCGAAGCAGGCGTCGAACTTGCGGCTGCCGTGCAGCGCCGAGTTCGGCGACGACTCGTCGCCGCTGCCGTCGCCGCTGCCCTCGCCGGCGGCGAACGCCGCGAAAAAAAAGCCGCGCCGCGCGTTGATCCTCCCGGGCGCAGAGGATCCCCCAGCAGCCCCCACCTCGACCGCCACCCCCGCCGCCGGCGGCGCTCGCCCGAGTGCAAGCGGCTCGCTGGGTGCGGTGCCGAAGCGGTCGTCTCTGAAGAGCACCGCTGGGCACCACCTCAAGCCGGACATGGACCCGAACTCGACGGCGTGCGCGCTGCTCAGCGCGGTCAACGACGTGCTGTCGGCGGGCGGCGGGCAGCCGTTCAGCCCGCTGTCGCCGACGCCGAACGGGACCGCGCCGGCGGGGCGGCTCAAGAGCATGACGCCGCCCGAAGGGCAGTCGCCGCAGGTCGGGCCGAACGGCGTGTCGACGGCCGAGAAGCACGAAATCTCGTTCGTCGGCGCGGTCGGCCTCGACACGGACGAGGACGCGACGGACGGCACGCCGCACGGCCTGTCGAGCCTGAAGATGTTCTCGGAGAGTTCGATGAACTCGCAGAACGCGTCGGCCGGCGCCTTGCAGTACCTGCGGCTGAAGGCGCTGAAGGAAAAAGCGGCCGCCGACGGCGGCGTGCAGGCGGCGGAGGTGGACACGGAGGAGGACTCCCCCGGCAGGGCGCAGTCGAGGCGCGTGTTCTTCCTGAGGAAGCACCCCGGGAAGAAGCTGGGCCTCACGTGCATAGGCAACTTGATCTCGCACGTGGCCCCCGGCGAGGAGGCCGACCAAGCGGGGATGAAGGAGGGCATGCGGCTGCTCGCGATAGCGGGCAAGGTCGTCAACGACGACAGCGACGAGGTGATCCGGCTGTTCGAAGCGGCCCCCGGCTGCTTCGACATCCGCGTCGCGCTGTCAGACACGTCCCTCGATGAGTCGGAGGAAAGCGAGTTGCACCTGTCGACGACAGTGCCGTCCCCCCCGTCGCGCGCGGTGAACATCGGGTTCCACGGCGGCACCATCGGCGCCTCGAAGCGGGGGATGCGCTCGTTCGCGTCGGACACGACACGGTTCTCCTTCGGCTCGCCCGGCTCGCGGAAGATGGCCGCCTTGAACATGTCGTTCCCGTCGATCGGCCTCGCGAAGCGGCACGCGAGCCCGAGCCCCACGCCCGGCAGCAGGAGCAGGCGGGCTGACTCCCCGTCGGGCGGTGGCGGGGTCGAGAAGGTGAAGTGGAACGTGGCGGAGGCGAACACGCGGCCCGTGTTCGCGACGCGGTCCGAGCTGTCGACGATGAAAAACGTCCCGTGCAGGCCGAACGCCGGCTCCGGGAAGCTCATCCAAACCCTCGTCAAAGACCTCCTCCGGGCGACGTGGCTCGTCGCGGTCAAGCAGACGATGGTCGACACGACGGTGGCGCTCGCCTCGCTGATCACGTTCGTCTCCATCGGCGTCGAAGACAACGAGTGGCGGCGACCCCGCAAGCCGTACATATCGACCCGCTACAGCAGCGCCCGCGCTGCTGCCCGGGCGGCGTGCGCGGTCCACGCGCCGCCGAACCGCCTGTACCAGCGCATCCTGTTCGACCAGGACATTCACTTGCACATCATCCGGCTGCTCAAAGTCCCGTTCGTGCCCCACAACAAGGACGCGAAACAGCGCGACGGCGAGAAAAACGGCGGCCTCCACATCTCGGAGGTCGCTCTGCGGAAGTACCAACCGCTCCACATGATCCTCCGGCTGAGCTACAAGCTGATCCGGCAGATGGTCAACGGGTCGCCCGACATGGCCGTGCGGCTCACGCTGTTCTCGAACTTCTTCTGGGAGCAGAGCGGGTACCGGTTGAACACGACGGACACCATCCACTCCATCGTCCAAGACAACGAGCCGGTGCTGCGCGAGATATCGGACTCGCTGATCGAAAACATCGTGTCGCTCGTCGAGTGCTTTGGCCGGTCGCCCTCTTACCTCAACCTCCTCGCCGCCCTTTGCGTTTGCAAGGGGAAAGGCCAGTACCGAGCACAGCAGCTCATATCGAAGCTGATCATGCCGGGGTCTTCGACGAGGAAGTCTGTTCAGTGGACTGCGCTCGTTAAAAAGCCGGACGAAGAACCGTACCAGGACGTGGCGAGGCGCACGCCGCTTCTGTACGAGACTCAGCTCCGCTCGCGAGACTTGTACATACAGCTGCTCCCGAGCCACAAGAAGTCGGTGGGGATAACCCCCCATCGCGACCCTGAGAGTGGGGAATGGGGCACCCTCAAGCACATTGCGCCGCAGACGGGGTCCACCCTCGACAAGACAGGCAAGGGGAGGTTCATTTCTTTGACGCAGTTCGTCACCCACGAAGATCCTTCGACGGTGTCGTACTTCGAGCGGCAGCTCCACCTCTTCGCGGCAATGGCCACCGACAACGAGGAGTGCGCCCGCTTGGTGTCTGAGAGGATTCCCAGGGAACACGTGTTGGCGGCCCTTCGAAGTCATTGGAACGAAGATGCCGTTCGCACCGGGTTCCTTGAGCTCGTGCGGGTCTTGTACCTTGACCCTGCCGCGAAGGGTACGAGCGTTGTGACCACTCCCGAGCTTGACTTCATCGAGTCCATCAAAGAACTCCTCACCCGCGACCTCGCAGCGAACACGAAGCTCGTCATTCAGGAGATGCAGCGAAATCGCCTCGTTTGCGAGATGCTGCGGTGCTGCAAGCTCCTCATCGAGCGAAAGTTCTTCAAGACGCAGGAGTTGTCGACGCTTGTGCCCGTCCTTTGCAAGGTGTGTACTCGTCTCAAACGCTTCTGTATGCAAGCAGACCTATTACACCTCGTCAACCTGCCAGATGGCGTGTAGCGTCGCCATATTGGCCAAAAACTGAGGTAAGAACACTGCCTTAGAACCCTCACAAGCTCTCGCGCTTAATTTTCTGTCAGGTCTCGCTGACCTGTCGGAATCGACATACCATTGCGCCTCATCAACCTGCCAGATGGCGTGTAGCGTCGCCATCTTGGCCAAAACTGGGGTAAGAACATTGCCCCGGGTAATGTTCCTTGCGGTGACACTTTGCGCTTTTATTTTTTCATTGCACCTCGTCAACCTGCCAGATGGCGTGTATAGCGTCGCCATATTGGCCAAAAACTGAGGTAAGAACACAGCCCTAGACCTCGCGAAAGTCTCGCGCACCTTTTATCTGTCGGGAATCGACATACCGTTGCGCCTCATCAACCTGCCAGATGACGTGTAGCGTCGCCATCTTGGCCAAAAACTGAGGTAAGAATATCCCTTGACCTCTCTCGGGCTGCGCTCATTTTATAGGTCGTGCGACCTTTCGAGATTCGACAGACACATTGCACCTCGTCAACCTGCCAGATGGCGTATAACGTCGCCATGTTGGCCAAAAACTGAGGTAAGAACATAGTAGTCCCGAACCCTCGCAAAGTCATTTTCTTTTAGAAATCGACAGTCCTCGTCAACCTGCCAGATGACGTAGCGTCGTCGGCCAAAACCCGAGGTAATAATTCGCCGCAAACCCCTCACAGACAGGGACCCTCCGGGTTCGTAGCAAGCCTGTCCCCAAGGCACTCGTGTTCACTGCAGTCTTGGTCAACCAGTCATTTGGTGCCAGAATCGCCAAGAAGGTCAATTCCCGAGGCAAGAGTTACCACCCTATATCCCATCAGACAGATTCTGTTCTACGGATCAGCCCACAAAAGCCTTGGTCAACCAGCCATTTGGTGCCAGAATCGCCAAGAAGGTCAATTCCCGAGGCAAGAATTCACTCCGCAGATAGTTTATCTCCAAGTTCAAGTCATCAGACAGATTCCTTCTTCAGTACAGGCCCTCCTTGTAGAAAAAGCCTTGGTCAACCAGCCATTTGGTGTCAGAATCGCCAAGAAGGTCAATTCCCGAGGCAAGAGTTACCACCCTATATCCCATCAGACAGATTCTGTTCTACGGATCAGCCCACAAAAGCCTTGGTCAACCAGCCATTTGGTGCCAGAATCGCCAAGAAGGTCAATTCCCGAGGCAAGAATTCACTCCGCAGATAGTTTATCTCCAAGTTCAAGTCATCAGACAGATTCCTTCTTCAGTACAGGCCCTCCTTGTAGAAAAAGCCTTGGTCAACCAGCCATTTGGTGTCAGAATCGCCAAGAAGGTCAATTCCCGAGGCAAGAGTTACCACCCTATATCCCATCAGACAGATTCTGTTCTACGGATCAGCCCACAAAAGCCTTGGTCAACCAGCCATTTGGTGCCAGAATCGCCAAGAAGGTCAATTCCCGAGGCAAGAATTCACTCCGCAGATAGTTTATCTCCAAGTTCAAGTCATCAGACAGATTCCTTCTTCAGTACAGGCCCTCCTTGTAGAAAAAGCCTTGGTCAACCAGCCATTTGGTGTCAGAATCGCCAAGAAGGTCAATTCCCGAGGCAAGAGTTACCACCCTATATCCCATCAGACAGATTCTGTTCTACGGATCAGCCCACAAAAGCCTTGGTCAACCAGCCATTTGGTGCCAGAATCGCCAAGAAGGTCAATTCCCGAGGCAAGAATTCACTCCGCAGATAGTTTATCTCCAAGTTCAAGTCATCAGACAGATTCCTTCTTCAGTACAGGCCCTCCTTGTAGAAAAAGCCTTGGTCAACCAGCCATTTGCCGTCAGAATCGCCTAGAATTACCACCCTATATCCCATCAGACAGATTCCGTTCTACGGATCAGCCCACAAAAGCCTTGGTCAACCAGCCATTTGGTGTCAGAATCGCCAAGAAGGTCAATTCCCGAGGCAAGAGCCAAAGATATGTTAGCACCCGCGAAGAATCCTATCAATCTACTGATTGATTTGGTTCATCCATCACAACGCGGGCTTGTCTTCAGTAAGAGTCACCGAACGCCGATGCCACCGTTTTAATTAATGCAAACGCGAAAAAACGAGCGAGGAGCCATCCGACGATGGCACCGGCCGGGAGGCCACAACGACACCCACTCGTAGGCCGCCCCCGGAGCGGCGCAACAAACGCGTTCCATCTGCTGTAGCGTAGACATGGAGTGTGCATAGTGCGTTGCTCAAGGTAGTCGAAGGCCTGACAATCACACTAATGCAACGAAACCCTCCCCCGGGACAACGAAGGCCGGGGTAAAAAGAAGACAAGTCAGTGCTGCCTAGCGAGTCGCAGTCACAATCAGGGCGAGTGCCCTGAGTTTTTTTAACTGATTGCTCAGACACGGTTTAAGGGGCCTTCTCCCCGTGACGGATTCGCCTGTGCTCTAGTAGCACGGGTGGTCCTGGCTGTGACGAGCTACGAACAGCCGCCTGACAAACCAGACTCACACCGCAGTCCTGTCTGCAGACCCTCAGGTTCCGCGCTGATGATGGTCCGCCTTATGTGTCCGTGGCTTAAAGGACCGACAGGGACCAGCGGTGTTGAGCACATACCCATTCCAAGCACGTTCTTGCAATTCCCCCGGGACAACGAAGGCCGGGGAGAGCCTGGTAACGAAGCCGCGAACGGTGGGTGGTGACCCCTCCGAACAGCCTCCCTGGCCCTAGCCCACGCCTGATTCCGCAACCCCTTAACCCGGGCGGTGGCGCTTTGGCATGAGCCAGGAACCTCAAGGGGAGCAGCGCGAGAGGCATCATCCACGCTTCAAAGGCCCACACACTGATGCAACAAATTTACACACTTAATGCACCCCGGGATCCTCTGCAGTGCAGATGTACTCCCGTCTAGCATACTTCCCCCGAATACTGTTGCAAACCAGAAGGATCATAACATTCCGCAGGTTCTCGACCCGACCGACGACATCAAAGACGTGGTCATCGAGGTGCCTCTTGGGGGTGCCCTCGACCGGCAGATGAAGTCGCGGCTGGAGAACTTTCCGGCAGGCGACCCGTCGTCGTGGGCGCCCCTTGTCCGGGCCGTCGAAGGGTCGCTTTTCGAAGTGCGGCAGCGGGAGAACAGGTTCGAAGCGAACCAGGAGAACAGGGTCGTGATGGAGTGCAAGCTCGTGACCTGCCGGATCCTCGAGCAGGCCTACGCCCTCGAATGGCCCGTGGGGGAATGGGCCAACGACAGCCTCTCAGCCGACGGGCCGATTGGGACCGTCCTGGCGGGCAGGCGCGCGTTGGTCAAAATCCTGCTTTGCGCCACGATCTATCGAGGCAACCCCGAGTTGTTCCACGCGTCGTTCAAGCTGCTTTGCCGGTGCCTCTCGGAGGACAAGTGCAAAGGGGCGGACCTTGTGCGGAACGACTCGTTCCCGGCGCCCAACGAAAAAGACGCGGAGCACCCGGCCGTCACGTCGTTCGCCGAGCTGCTCACGCAGGACGTGCAGCAGCACCGCGGCCGCATGGTGCCGTCCACGACCGAGCTCTCCTCGTCCATCAACGTCTCCCTCACGCGCCACCTCATCAGCGTCTTGAAGGTATGCAGTTCGTGGGTTTTCACGAAGATGAAGGAAAACGACCGTTTTCAGGGCGTAGATCCGATTCAACGGGTAGCAGCCATTGCCAGGTAGCAAGTCTTCGTTCCAAGGACTGGGTTGAGGTTCTGCTTTGCAGAGTTGAGATGGTTGCTCTGTTATTTTGCAGCGCTTACGGGAGGAGGCGTCATTGCGCCTGTGTGAATTTTGCGTGCTTGCGCGTGGACGAGCCTTTCACAAGACCCTCCAGTGCTGTTTCGCGTTTCTGGAAAACGAACCGCGGCGGGCTGCGTGACGCCCTTCGGGTACGAGTTGTGCCGAGATCTGCGACAGCTTCGTCCACTGGTCGTTCATCCTGCAAGTGACACTTTTCGAAGCACTGAATGGGCAATTCTAAGAAAACCGTGCTGTAATGGGCACTCGAAATACCGAATGGGCATATCTAAGAAAACCGTGCTGTAATGGGCACTCGAAATACCGAATGGGCATATCTAAGAAAACCGTGCTGTAATGGGCACTCGAAATACCGAATGGGCATATCTAAGAAAACCGTGCTGTAATGGGCACTCGAAATACCGAATGGGCATATCTAAGAAAACCGTGCTGTAATGGGCACTCGAAATACCGAATGGGCATATCTAAGAAAACCGTGCTGTAATGGGCACTCGAAATACCGAATGGGCATATCTAAGAAAACCGTGCTGTAATGGGCACTCGAAATACCGAATGGGCATATCTAAGAAAACCGTGCTGTAATGGGCACTCGAAATACCGAATGGGCATATCTAAGAAAACCGTGCTGTAATGGGCACTCGAAATACCGAATGGGCATATCTAAGAAAACCGTGCTGTAATGGGCACTCGAAATACCGAATGGGCATATCTAAGAAAACCGTGCTGTAATGGGCACTCGAAATACCGAATGGGCATATCTAAGAAAACCGTGCTGTAATGGGCACTCGAAATACCGAATGGGCATATCTAAGAAAACCGTGCTGTAATGGGCACTCGAAATACCGAATGGGCATATCTAAGAAAACCGTGCTGTAATGGGCACTCGAAATACCGAATGGGCATATCTAAGAAAACCGTGCTGTAATGGGCACTCGAAATACCGAATGGGCATATCTAAGAAAACCGTGCTGTAATGGGCACTCGAAATACCGAATGGGCATATCTAAGAAAACCGTGCTGTAATGGGCACTCGAAATACCGAATGGGCATATCTAAGAAAACCGTGCTGTAATGGGCACCAGCCCGACAAAAAGTTAATTTCCACCTGCCCCCCGGTGGACCGGACGGGGTTTTTACCACACGACAACACGCGCTCGGCAAAGTCAGCACCAACACACAGGACAACCCTTACCACGACCCGTCTAGTGTGACGCTCCTCCTCCGCGTGCTGCGGAGGATGATTTTCGCGGCCAAAGAGGCCAGAGGAGAGAAGGGCATGATCGCCATGCAGAACGCCCTCGACGACATCGGCGGCACCGACTTCGTGACGACGCTCATCGAAGCGCCGGAAAACGAGGAGATCGCGCAGCAGGCGCTCCTCTTCGGCATCGCGCTGCTGGAGGACGGAAACGTTCAGGTACGCCGTTCTTTTCGCGGGTTGCTTGCGATCGTCGCAAAATTGCACTGCCAACCAGGCAGCAAGCGCCCGCATACCGACATGCAAATGATGTTTTATATGCAAATGGTGTTTTATGTCATCTAAATCCGACCAAAGCTTCGCAATTCGAAAAAAAAAAACAGGAGTAATTCTCGTTGTTGACATGAGCCTCTCGAAGAGAGTTTGACATCGCGCTAATTGTTGAGAATGCTCACACAAATGCTGACACAACGCGAATCTTCAGGTGCAAGAACGGCTCATGGGATACTTCGACACGCTCCACGACGAGAATTTCTTCGCGTCGCTGCGCACGCGGATGCAGAGGGCAGTGACGCTGACGAAGGATGCACACATGCGGGAGAAGAGGAAGGCGCTGGAGTATTCCGGCAACGTGCCGCTGACTCCGAGTATGCGCGTGGACCCGGATGACGAGCAGCCGTTCTACTTGGCGACCAACCTGTGGCACGTCAAAGACACGCTGCGGCTGCTGCAGCTGTTCTGCGAAGGCCACAACCTCCACTTGCAGAACTACATCCACTCCCAGCCCGACAACTTGCACAGCGTGGACCTGGTGAAGGAGTCGATTTTGGTGCTGAAGGCTGTTTTGGGGCTGCGCGTCGCGCAGATGGACAGCTACCTGTTGGAAATCATCCTGCAGGGCTTCAACTCGCTCACGGAGTACTGCCAGGGCCCGTGCAAAGAGAACCAGAACGCCATCATCAACGCCCACGTCGCCAACGAGGTCACCACCGTCCTGTCCACCGACTATTCCGACTTGACGGACAACAAGATCTCGCAGGAGGAGACCGACGTCGTCAGGAACGCCGCCACGATTACTCTGCTGGCGCTGTTGGAGGGTTGCCAAGACGGCGACGCGCCGAAAATGCTGCTGCGGACGCTGGACCTCGGCCTCATCGGCATCACCCTCGACCAGTGCTGGATCAACCGCAAGGCGTCTGCGTGGGACGGGGTCGACAGCGCGCTGGAGCTGGGGTTCAACTTGTTCATTTTCATGGAGACGCTGTCGGCCTTCGACGATCAAGGTATTGCGGCTTTCCTCTTTTTTTTTCGGAACAACATACCACGCTGGACATGTCAGTACAAAAAAGAAAGTGGGCAGCGTTGGAACCTGCTATGTAAAGATACAAAACAGGTCCTTCGCACACACATTTGTGTCCAGGCCGGGGTTTTGTTTTTGCAATGCGCACGGGATGGATGAGGGGGAAAACGTGCAACGAAGCGCTGTTGCTCCGGGTTGCTCCTCTCTTTTTTCACCGCCCTTTTTCCGAACAACCCGAGCACCTCGCCCCACACGCACGCAGGCTACCTGCAAGGGAATCGGTTCTTCATGCGCGACGAGCGAGGGTACTCGTACTTCAGCGCGATGACCGGGCGCATCGAGATATGCAGGGACGCTACGCTGGAGCGGGTGTACTTCCGCATCCCCGACATCTGCCTCAATCTGTCGGCGACGACGCGGCGGCAGGTGCTGTGGTCCGTCGACCGCGAGACGCCGGCCGCGCGGATTTCGTCGTTCTTCAGCATGGCCGACGACGTGCTCTTCGAGATCAAGTACAGCGACCGCCACTTCTCCGAGCGCGTGCTGCGGGAAGCGTGGGAGACTCTGTCCACTTCCCGTTCGCCGAAGGCGTGTGCACTCGCCTTGTTCTCCGTCACCAAGGTGCTGATCAACCGCAAGATCGCGAAGCTGGAACGACTTGTCATCTACGTAGCACTCGTTTCCAACTGCATGGTCCTACTCTGCCACCCTTACGACACGTACGCTCGGGTGCTGCTGTCCATCTTGTCCTTCGGCCAGGTATGCATCATGCACCGAGCCCGTTGCTCTCCAACGTACCGGAAAAATTCTAAAACTAAAGAAACCTTTCACTGTGTCGCACGATCCTGACAGAACTCAAAAAAAGCAAGGCCATCGCAGTTTGCTTCCCCCCCAAAACCAGGAGGTTGTATTTTGTTTACGGCGTGGAAGGCGGTTGTTTGCTTGTGTTGTCGTCGGAGACGATCTCGATGACAAATTCTTTTTTCCTGTTGACGGAAGCTTGCAACTATAATGACACAGGTGCTGCTCACAGCGGCTCTCGTCTGCCACCACGCAATCGCACACGGTCCGATCCTCGCCCACAAGGTATGAACGCAGCGAAATCTTGTCGAGTCGGACGGAAATTATTATTAGCATTGGGTCCCAACAAAGCGTTGTTGGCACCAAACATTTTAGGAGGTCGCAGCTTGCTGCATGCGTACCTCGTCGTCTTTCTAAGACCACGCCTTGATCAACCAGCCACTCGGGGTGCAAACCCATCCCCGAAATCGGTCAATTCTCGAGGCAAGATCCGCATAGCATAGCATAGCATAGCAGAGGCCTTTTTCCAAGACGGATTGCCGGGGTGGTCCTGGCTGTGTGACCATCTACAGTTAGTCCTGTCTGCAGACACTCATGTTGCACTCAGGCACCGCACTCATGATGTTCCGCCTTCGTGGTTGACAGATCCGAGCCACGGCGCAGTTTGGACGGAAAGGAACTGCTAGGAATTGCTTTGTCATCACTCACCCTCACCAAGATATTCCCCCAACGCGACAGACCCGCAACAACGAAGAGAACGACCTCCGGTCGCGGCTGCACCGGCATTTGGGGCCGGAAGAGATCTCCGAGCTGCGCGACCCGGCGGCCAAAAGCAAGCCGAAGGTGCTCGGGGCCGCGTGCGCGGTGGCGGAGGGCGTCGTCCGCGAAAACAGGCCGCGGGTGTCGGGCTCTCCGCTCAGCACACCGGTGCCCCCGCTGTCGGATAGCTTCGACGAGCCGCTGTTTCTGTCGTCGCCGGCGCCCGATCGGGCAACGGCGCATTCGAAGGTGTTGTCGAGACCGATCATGACCAAGTGGCACGAAGTCAGCGACGAAGAGTCTGGTATCACTTATTTTTTTCGACGCTTCTGACTTCTTATACCCTGGGCACTCGCACTTAGTCAAGACAGTGGCGGTTCCTGTCGAAGGGAGAACCCTGGCGGATGCAACTGCAGAATACCGAAACCGTCGTTGAGCATTTCTTCCTTATTTTTCACCCACGGCAATACATTGACATGCAAGCACCACGCGCTCTTTGTATTAAACTGGGCCGGAAACTCCCCGGAGAGATGGTCCCTGCACTCTAACTCGTCTCTCTCTCTTAAACTTCGAACTTGCGTCGTGATGATGATCGATGATTGCAATTATACCCCGTGAATGAGGCATTCCTCTTGAAGTGCTGTAGCCCTTTGTAGCGCTTTGAAGTGCTGTAGCCCACACGAAACACAGGTGAATCTGGGTTCAGTGGCGGGCGCAAGCGTTCGACAAAAGCTAAACTTCCACTCGCAGGCGTTCCGGTGAAGCGGTGGCAGAAGCTGGAAAGTCCGGGGCTGCTGAGCGCCAACGGGTTGGCTGCGAGCACGAAGGACCCGAGCGCCGCCGGGTCGCCCGGGCTGCGCGTTACCAGCAGCAGGGACAACATCCTCGGGCCCTCCGCCGTGGCGCCGTCCCCGGCGAGCAACGCGAGCTGCGTCGGCGGCGGCGGCGCCGCCAACGCCAACGCCAACACCAGCGCCGCGGCCGCCGCCTCCGGCGGCACCGCCGGGGTTCCGGCGTCGGCCGCGCAGGCGGTCGCGGGCACCAGCCCTGGGGTTGGAAGCTTGATCCCGCATGTGGCGTCGCGCGACAAGGGGGGGTGGTCTGATACTGATTCGGACGACACGACCTTCGACGGGACGTTCCACGCTGCGACCCGCGGGAGGAAGCCGAAGAAGGGAAGGAAGGGGAGCGGGGTGCCGAAGGGCATGGCCAAGCTCCTGCGGCGGCGGCGGTCGAACTCGCACTCGCTCGACCGCCGGGTGGCCGAGGAGCCGTCGATGTCGATGAGCCAGCGGCCGCACTCGCTGCGGCTGAAGAAGAACTGGAACCTCCGCGACGCGATCGCCGCCGCGCAGCCGCCGGGGCTGCACGCGTCGGCGTCGCTCGAGTCGAGCGCGAAGTTCCTCGCCGGCAACGGCGCCGCGGGGCCCGCGTACTCCAGCTCCCCCGGCGGGTCGGCCGGAAACGCCACGTCGCCTACATCCCTCGCGGGCAAGCACCTGACGTCGTTCTGCAAGGTCGGCACGTGGGGGTCCTTCGGCGAAGCCAGCCGCTCGGTGCAGCCCGGGCTCGGCTTCGAAGAGCGGCTGGCCGGAAAAAGCAGGCCGGCGCCCAGCACGACGAACAGCGCGCTGGGCGCCGTTTCGCGGCACGCCTCGGTTGTGTTGCTGACGCCCGGGCAGCGGCGGATGAATGCCTTCAAGGACACGTCGCGGCAGTGGGACCACCTCGCGAGGTCGCACCAGATGATGCGTCAGTTCAAGCCGGTCCTCGCGAAGCCGACGAGGGAGGTGGAGGACGACGAAGACCACGACCGCGTGCGGTTCATCTTCTCCATGCGCTGCCTCCTCAACGAGCCCGCCTTCCTCGCGCTGTTGGTCATGGTCGCATCGGCGGTCTTCGCCTTGATTGTCTCCCCCTTCTTCCTCACCTTCCACCTCTTCTCCATCGTCTCCAACAGCACAGTTCTCCAGTCCGTCATTCGGTATGCTCTTTCAACTATGCACGACAGCGCACTGACCCCGCACCCTTGCATTGCCCCACCAGCAACATTTCTCATGGTGACCAGAGAGCCCCTGGAGCAGTGCCCTAAGTACTCACCTCACCAAGCAGTCTATCTCATGATTGCCAAGGTCCCGAGCAGTACGAGATTTTTTGAATCCAAGTTCCGGCCACGTTTGCGCTTCTTGTAAAGGTCCCGAGCAGTAAAGTTTCACCACACTCGCTCTTCTTCTGAAGTACTCACCTCACCAAGCAATCCATTCTCATGATTGCCCAGGTCCCGAGCAGTACGAGATTTTTTGAATCCAAGTTCCGGCCACGTTTGCGCTTCTTGTAAAGGTCCCGAGCAGTAAAGTTTCACCACACTCGCTCTTCTTCTGAAGTACTCACCTCACCAAGCAATCCATTCTCATGATTGCCCAGGTCCCGAGCAGTACGAGATTTTTCGAATCAAGTTCCGGCCACGTTTGCGAGGTCCCGAGCACTAAAGTTTCACCACACTCGCTTTTCTTCTGAAGTACTCACCTCACCAAGCAATCTATTCTCATGATTGCCCAGGTCCCGAGCAGTACGAGATTTTTTGAATCCAAGTTCCGGCCACGTTTGCGCTTCTTGTAAAGGTCCCGAGCAGTAAAGTTTCACCACACTCGCTCTTCTTCTGAAGTACTCACCTCACCAAGCAATCCATTCTCATGATTGCCCAGGTCCCGAGCAGTACGAGATTTTTTGAATCCAAGTTCCGGCCACGTTTGCGCTTCTTGTAAAGGTCCCGAGCAGTAAAGTTTCACCACACTCGCTCTTCTTCTGAAGTACTCACCTCACCAAGCAATCCATTCTCATGATTGCCCAGGTCCCGAGCAGTACGAGATTTTTTGAATCCAAGTTCCGGCCACGTTTGCGAGGTCCCGAGCACTAAAGTTCACCACAACTCGCTCTTCTTCTGAAGTACTCACCTCACCAAGCAATCTATTCTCATGATTGCCCAGGTCCCGAGCAGTACGAGATTTTTTGCATCCAAGTTCCGGCCACGTTTGCGCTTCTTGTAAAGGTCCCGAGCAGTAAAGTTTCACCACACTCGCTCTTCTTCTGAAGTACTCACCTCACCAAGCAATCCATTCTCATGATTGCCCAGGTCCCGAGCAGTACGAGATTTTTTGATTCAAGTTCAGACCACGCTGCGCGTCCCGTACGAGATAGCGCTCCAGCCACACTCGCTCTTCTTCTGAAGTACTCACCTCACCACGCAATCTACACTCATGATTGCCAAGGTCCCGAACAGTACGAGATTTTTTCCGGCCACGTTCGCGCTTCTTGTAAAGGTCCCGAGCAGTAAAGTTTCACCACACTCGCTCTTCTTCTAAAGCACTCACCTCACCAAGCAATCCATTCTCATGATTGCCCAGTACGAGATTTTTGAATCAAGTTCCGACCACGCTGCGCGTCCCGTACGAGATAAAGTTCCAGCCACACTCGCTCTTGTTGTGAAGTACTCACCTCACCAAGCAGTCTATTTTCATGATTGCCAAGGTCCCGAGCAGTACGAGATGTTTTGAATCAAGTTCCGGCCACGTTTGCGCTTCTTGTAGAGGTCCCGAGCAGCAAAGTTCCACTCGCTCTTCTTCTGAAGTGCCCCCTCACCAAGCAATCAATTCTCGTGATTGCCAAGGTCTCGAGCAGTACGAGATGTTTCGAACCGGTTTTTGGCCGTGCGCTTCTGAAGTACTCACCTCACCAAGCAATCTTTTCTCGTGTTTGCGAAGGTCCCGAGCAGTACGAGATGTTTCAACCAATTTTCGGCCACTTGCGCTGCTGAAGTACTCACCTCACCAAGCAATCCATTCTCATGATTGCCAAGGTCCCGAGCAGTACGAGATGTTTTGAATCAGTTTCGACTACTTGCGCTTTTTTTGAAGCAATCACCTCGGCAAGCAATCTGTTTTCATGGTTGCCAAGGTCCCGAGCAGTACGAGATGCCAGCATTAGCACAACGCCATACTTCGGCCAAGAAGAATAGTTGGCCACATTGCTTCAACAACAAAACTACGCACTTCCCAAGCCTTAGCATCCCAGATTCTCAAGTGGGACGTTCACATGTACACTCTAAAACCACAAACGCAGCTCGATCACAAAGAACGGACGATCCTTGGTGTTGACAGGACTCCTTGCCGTGATCGTAGTGTACATGTTTGCCGTGATCGGGTTCCTGTTTTTCCGAGAAAATTTCTACAAGCCGGAGGAGAACTGCTCGAGCATGCTGCGATGCTTTGCGCACACGCTTTTCAACGGAATCCGCGCGGGAGGAGGAATCGGCGACTTGATGGAGGCTCCTTCTGTCGACACGAACAAGGATGGCATGATGGACTTTGTGTACTTGATCCGGGCCGGCTTCGACTTCTTTTTTTTCGTCATCGTCGTCGTGATCTTGCTGAACATCATCTTCGGTATCATCATCGACACCTTTGCGGAGCTGCGTTCAGAAAAGCAGAAGATCGAAGAGGACATCAAGACGCGGTGCTTTATTTGTGGCATCGAAGCGAGCGAGTTCGAGCGTCATGTATGCCTGTTTTTCCGTTATTTGCTGCTGCGACATAGTGTGTGGGCACCGTACCCCGGGATCTTGAGCAGGAGGATGGCGACTGCACCATGGCTCACTGCAGGTGATGAAGGACGACGGCGGGGATGCAAGACATGACTGAGCTTGCCGGGTGGGAGTGTGTCTGCTCACCTTCCCAAACTAATACAGGCAAACGGCTTCGTTCATCACATCAAGTGCGACCACAACATGTGGTTGTACATCTACTTCATCCACCACCTTCGCACGAAGGAGTCTAGCGAGTTTACCGGGCAGGAGAGCAACGTGTACGACAAGATGAAAGTTCACGATTTGTCGTTCTTCCCGACGAACCGGGCCATCTGCCTGAACAAGAAGGCGTCCATCCAAGATCCGCCTGATTCACCGATGGGTCGGTCGCAACAGGGCAAGTCGTCGGTGCGGCAACTCGAGTCCATTGAAAGCAAGCTCGTTGACGTCCGCAACGAAGGCAAGTCGCAAAGCAAGCGAATCGAGCTCTTGGAGCGAAGGCTCCGCGAGATGATGACCGTCATGCAGTCAGAGCTCGTCGCCCTCCGGCAGATGCAGCAGATGCAGCACATGGTATGACATGCCCCCTCGAAAGTGCGCGGTTAAAAATTTGACATAGAGCAGGCCTCACAAAAATGATACTACATGCGTCTAGATTCTCGTCATTTGTCTCGTTTTAGGCGCCGATGCGTCCGTTGTGACGACTCGACACTAGGTGTGTCACTTGGGTACTAGAAACCATTTGTCCCAGCTATTTCCGACTGTCACATCACCCTTCTCACACCGCAGTCGCAGAATGAGTCGGGCGCTGAAAATCCAGGCGGTTCGCCGGTGCTCCAGAACACACGACGCAGCAAGAAGATGGGAGGCACCCAGAAGTTGGGGAGCACCTTGCACGAGGACAGCCCCGGCGCGCTGCCTTTGTCCAGGAGGGCCCGAAGCACTTCGATGTTCGCCAGCGGCAAGTTCTCGCGATAGGACTAAATACACACGGCTAGTTCGCGTGAGCTCGCCGTTGTGTTTGCTGCATTTATCGCCACAGCTCTTCGCCTTCGTCTTATTCGTTGGAGACAAGCAGCTGATTAGGCGCATTGTAAACGTTTTTGTGGTATAAGCGTTGTCGGTAACGTCGGCTTTGCTGCGTTTGGGAGAAGACCATGTGCACCGCGTGTCCTCCCGAGAAGAGAAGATTGAACGTGACGGCAATCGCGATGCAAAAAGCACGCGTGGT
Source organism: Diplonema papillatum (assembly GCA_030068145.1). NCBI lineage: Eukaryota > Euglenozoa > Diplonemea > Diplonemida > Diplonemidae > Diplonema > Diplonema papillatum. The sequence continues at coordinate 105,239 of JAPJBO010000412.1, read as the reverse complement.
TCGCACTCTCAGCGCAACTTTTCTTGGCTGACTATCGTGAGGCAAAACCAGAATAGAAAACACGTTTTCCCGTTCAAGTCATAGCAACAGGTCTGATGTCTCCTTCTTGCTCACACGCCAGGAAGCGTTACTTGTACGGGTTCACCGGCACACCTCAACCAGGAGCTCGCCCAAAAAAAAAAGCCGGGGGAAAAGGAAACGCTGCAGGTTGATCGTCGAACCCGTGAAACGTCGTCGCAGGCAACAAACAGTAATCACGAAACGAAGACTCGATAAACAAAAGCGTTGCGCTTTCCCCCCCCCGCTTCACATTTCTTCTTTTTTGGAAAAGTACAGTTAGAACAATTCCGGAACGACGGCTGCATATGACAAGTTAAACGAAACCAACGAAAGCGTGTTTCCACAGATTCCCCCGCCCGGGTTATCTGTGCACGAACAACATGAATCGCATCATCTTCATCGTCATCGATCAGTTGATGCTGATCGCCCGTTGTTTCGTTTATCAGTGCAACCCCACCTCCGGAAGTGTCCATTGTGTGTTTTTTTTTTTTTTTTGCTCAGGCAGTGCCCTCTTCTCTCGAAGAAGCTAGCGGCAAAGAAACCAACTCAAACCCCGCGCCTAGCCCATCGCGTTCCCGCGCAAACATGGTTCTCACCCCTTCTCGTTTGTCTGCGTTTCCTGTTTTGATGGCGAAAGGACGTTCAGTAGCTGGAAGAGAGTAGCGGATTCCTGCAGAGCCACAACTGCAGCCGTGCCACCAGCCGACTGACGAAAGAAGTGCCGCCACGGTGCCTCTGCACGCAAACCCTCCGGACACTGCGGAAGCTGCACGGTGCGACAGACCTGCACCAGGCCCTGGCTTACAAACAAAAGATCGAAAGACACCGATCGCGGGATCGTCGTAAAACCCAATAAAGATTGTCGGCAACACAACGAGAACGGATTGATAGCAGAACCACCACCCACAACAAGCTTGCTTGGAGGGCAACCGCACCTGTGTGGCTCAGTCTCCACGGCTCACCGATCGCGGTGAGAGTTCTTTTCAAATCCCATGAACCACCAACCCATTCAGTCGTTCAGGTTCCCCGGACAGCTAGCACCCGCAAGATGAAAGCAGCAGTCTTTAGCTGAAGTTTTGGATGAAGAAGCTGACATCCTCCCACGCTCTGTCCGTCCCGCCTGCCCTTCGGAGGACAGGACCGAACGGCAGCAGCGTGACAAGTGGGGGCTACAATTCCTTCTCGTTGGACGCTCGCGTCAGTGAGCAGCTCTGCTTCCAACCGGGTACGACGAACAAACCAAACGGAACCTGCCCTTTTTCAACCTCAGAAATCACTCCAGCAACACGGCGCGCATTAAATTCATCCCTCATCGCAGGGCATTTCATGGGGGACCACGAAAGCTTCCAATGCGAGCCGGGAGCCCGGTGAGAGCACCCCCAGCGCCCGGCCGGCTCGCCCCGCCAAACGCCGCGGCACCCGCGCTTGGGCGCGGCCCTGCGGCCGCAGCCGCCAACCAAGCATGGATCGCCACAAGGCGGGCCCGTCGGATGTGCAACAGCGTCCGACTGCGACAACACGGCGACAACCACCCAACGTCGACGCCCAGTCGGCGACACTCGTCGAGTCGGTCGGTTCCGGACCGAAGGAAGACGCTGCGGGTGGGGGATGCAAATCCCGCGCCCTGCGGCATTGCCAGACACGTACGGATGCCAATGCCAATGCCTATGGCAATGGCGACGGGTCCCCGCCCGTGGCCGAGTTTTCGGGCGTCGACGCACTGTGCAAGGCGGCGAGGCAGTCCCGCCGCGTCGCGCGGCACGTGTTCCTCGGCCTGTACTACCTCGAGACCGCGGCGTGCTGCAGCAGTGCTGCGAGCGCCTTCTACCACTCCACCCGCACCGCGTCTCCGGCGTTGGGGAGCGATCGCAGTCTCGCGCACCGCCGCAGAAACCAGGAGCCGGCGGCGCCGGGGGTCGGTGTGCACTCTCGGAAGGTGGCGGGCACGTGCGGCAACAGCCGCGTTGTCGTTCAACGGAGGCCGCCGTGCCGCTCGTCGGCACCAGGGCCGCGCCGGAAGCAAGCCGCTTTCTTGCCGCGGTGCGAAACCGACGACCTCATCATGGTGCACGGCGTCGCGCCGGAGCTGGACGCGGAAACGAAGCCGTGCACGAGCTGCACGCCGGAGACGAGTTTGCCTTCTTCAGGCCGCCCTTGCGCCTGCTGCGCGTCCGCGCCGCGGGTAGTGGGAGCTGAACCCGGCTTGCAGGCGTCCGATCCATTTGGCGGGCAGGTTCGGCGGAGCCCGGGGGACGTGATGTTGGCAACGTTCACGCAGCTCGGGGAGCTTGCGAGGAGGGTGCCGTCGTTCGCCAGCAGATGCAGGGGCGGCGCGCCGGCGGGCCGTTGGAAGCCGCAGGGCACCGGCTCGAGCGCGTCGGCGGCGCCGAGCGTGCCGCCCGGCTGGGCGATATACGCCGGAAAAAGCGAGAGGAAAAAGCACCCGTCTCCGGCCTGCCGCCCGCGCAAAGCCCCGGATGCCTGGCGAGACACAACTTGCACAGCGACCACGTGAAGTCGCCTCGGTGACCGTTCAAGGCACCTGCCCCTGAACCGGCCAGACAGCAGCATGCAGTTCGATGCACTCCCAGGAAAAGGAGTGGACTAGCTCACCTGCAAACCCAACGAAAGTGCTGTGCATCATCCTCCGGTCTGAGTACACGAGATCACACGAAGATCCCGCATACGCCCATCTTCACTGTAGCTTCTTCCAGCCCGCCAAGTTTGCTTTGCACAGCGAGTGCGGAAATAAATGTTCCGCCTCTGGAAAACGAAAACAAGTTCATTGAAAGAAAGTGAAACCCAGCATCCCAGTACTCTACACACGAACCGAACAGTTGACATTTTTTAGAGAAACAGTCTAGAAAAGCACCTGTGAAAAAGTAGCCGCCGGGAGAGCGAGTCTTTGCCGTGGAAATGCTTTCCAGCATTTCACAGCGGCTTTCCTGACGAATGCAGTGCTTGCGTTTACTTGGCTTGTCTACAACACCACTTTCTTTCACCATTACCCAAGACTTGCATGGCGCCAGACACGCGGAATGCGTCGAAACCCGTATCAATGGGGGCACCTTCGAAAATGAAACGAGATGCTAACGTACACCTGGGTGTCGCAGTGCCCAAATGTCACACGTGTAAACCATGCACCGGAATCCACGGCAGCTTCCACCATTACCTCGCAATGGCAACATTCCGTGCCTGTTGGGGCAAGTTTGGGAAGCGAGATCTTCTCCAATAACGTGCCCATGCACCCCCCGTGCGGTTGATGCCGCCCCCTTAGCACTCCTCGGTCCCGAGTGCACACAGTTCCGGACTCGATGTCACACCCGTGTCACCGTCGCACAGAAATGGAATCGTGCAGGTCTCTCCCCGCCCTTCAACAGACCTGGCGTTTGCTGGGAACTTCTGCTCTTCGTATTGTCTGACGAGAACTGCCTAGAAGAAAGGGAGAAGTAAGAACACGTCTTTGTAACTGATATCACTAGCGCAAGGGAATGTTGAGTGACTGCCTTAACCCGGGGAAACGAGCTTGGGCGAGGTCACCGGGAGGTTAGGGAGGGTGGGAAAACTTGACTCAACCACACCCTGAAGGCTGTGTAGAGTTTTCTAATCGACTGTCGTGGTGCTCAACTGTGAAAGTACCCCCATTACGCGCCCCTCTTCACTACGCGGCGCAGCGTCCACCATTACCTCGCATGGCAACATTTAGTGCTTGTTGGGGCAAGTTTGGGAAGCGAGATCCGCTCTCAACGAGAGCCACCCCGAGACTGCAACAAGAAGCCAGAGCTTCAAGCGGGACTTCACTTTAAAAAGGGCTCATGCATGTGCATGGTGTCTCCAGGCCGCCCTACACGTTGTTGGCGACGCAGCTTCCACCATGGCAACATTTAGTGCTTGTTGGGGCAAGTTTGGGAAGCGAGATCCGCTCTCAACGAGAGCCACCCCGAGACTGCAACAAGAAGCCAGAGCTTCAAGCGGGACTTCACTTTAAAAAGGGCTCATGCATGTGCATGGTGTCTCCAGGCCGCCCTACACGTTGTTGGCGACGCAGCTTCCACCATGGCAACATTTAGTGCTTGTTGGGGCAAGTTTGGGAAGCGAGATCCGCTCTCAACGAGAGCCACCCCGAGACTGCAACAAGAAGCCAGAGCTTCAAGCGGGACTTCACTTTAAAAAGGGCTCATGCATGTGCATGGTGTCTCCAGGCCGCCCTACACGTTGTTGGCGACGCAGCTTCCACCATTACCTCGCATGGCAACATTTCGTGCTTGTTGAGGCAAGTTTGGAAAGCGAGATCCGCTCTCAACGAGAGCCACCCCGAGACTGCAACAAGAAGCCAGAGCTTCAAGCGGGACTTCACTTTAAAAAGGGCTCATGCATGTGCATGGTGTCTCCAGGCCGCCCTACACGTTGTTGGCGACGCAGCTTCCACCATTACCTCGCATGGCAACATTTCGTGCTTGTTGAGGCAAGTTTGGGAAGCGAGATCCAGCTCACCCACCCGGTGCATTGCGCCACCAATTCTTAATGGCTGTGTGGCGTTTTGTAAGAGGAGGAAGTGCATTTTCCAAACTCGGTGCAATTGCACCCATCCGTGTACCCTAAAGTGTGGTATTGCTGTTCTCCTCAGATCGCCCTGTCAGACCGTTTGCGGACAGTTGCTGGAAGCAACTTCGCGACGCAGCTTCCACCATTACCTCGCAGTGGCAACATTTCGTGCTTGTTGAGGAAAGTTTGGGAAGCGAGATCCTCTCGATGAAATAGGTTCGCGCGCCGCCGGTGCACTCATTCCGACCATTTTTGATGACATGCGACCTTTGGCATCAAGGCTTTGGCATTAAGGCTTTGACATCAAGGCTTTGACATCAAGGCTTTGGCATCAAGGCTTTGGCATCAAGGGTGACGATCGCACCCATTACTGCACTGTCGTACCCTTGCCGGTGTCGCAAGAGAAGGGGGCCGCTCTCCTGGAAGCAACTTCGCGACGCAGCTTCTACCATTACTTCGCAGTGGCAACATTTCGTGCTTGTTGAGGCAAGTTTGGGAAGCAAGATCCTCGCTCGATTAAAAGAGCACACGTACATCACCGGTGCATTGATAGATCAGAGAATCGTAGGGGCCCTGAACTCGAGCGCATTTCCACCATCGCTGCGGATTGTCGTATATCCCTCATCGAGGGGTTTACGGCTTGTCATCCGGTCAAAACAGCTGTTTGGCTCTAGCGGTAACTCCCGTTGTCTAGCTGACAATCTCGACGGTGTATCGGGTAGTCCCGCAAATTGCCACCCTTAGATGTGGTAGCCGTTTATCAGGCACCCTCTCCGGAATCGAACCAATACTTCCCCGTTACCGTTACAGCCACGGGTTTCCACTACCCTACCATCAAAAGCTAAGCTCTTGCGGGTTTGCACCGACTTGAAGTCGTGTGCTATCACTCGATTGACCTGTTTCATCCACACACCGCTGCTATTGCTAGCGTTGGTACTTATCTCGGTCAATGGTATCCACCGACCCGTAATTTTTCATACTTGTGTGAGAGCGGCTGAACAACAGACAAGCAAACCAAGGAAGGAACCCTCTCCCTTCCCCAGCAAAAAAAGAGCGCCGGCAGAATCAACCAGCAAACCTTTGCTGCGCCTTTTTGCGGTGAGGGAACCGTATGCCGCGGCGGAGGCCGGAAGCAAGCACCAGCAGCACCGGCAGCACCGAGACCGGCACCGACGCGAGCGACGACGAGAGCGAGAGCGATGGCGGCCGGAAGGGCGGGTGGCCGGGGGGCCCGCGGCACCCGGGCATGGGCCCCCCCGGGTTCTACGGCATGGCCCCGCCGATGCACGCGCACCACATGCACCACCACCACATGGCGCACATGCCGTACGAGATGCTCCAGCGCGGCGCCGGCGGCATAGGCGCGGGGTCGGACGTGACAGGGGACACGAACGCCACCGAGTTGGCCGCCCGCGAAAGGGCGCGCTCGCTGCTGCTCGAGTTCCGCGAGACGAAGCAGAACTTGGCCAACGTGCAGAAGGCGCTCGACCTGTCGCAAACCGAAAACGAAAGGCTCAACCAAGTGCTGTACCAGCAGCGCATGCTCTTCTCCAAAGAGCGCAGCGACTTCGCCTCTCAGAAGGAAGCTTGGATGCGGCAAGCGGAAGCCCTCGACGCGCAAGTGCCGCCGAGCGCTAAGCAGGAACTGGAAGACTTGGCAAACAGTGTCATCCAAGCCAACAAAGAGAAAGCCGCGTTGGCCGAGGAGCTGCGCCTCGCGAAGGAGAAAGCGTCGGCACACGAGCAGGAGCACGAGGAGTTGAGCAGAAGGTGTGCCGTTTGTTCATGGAGCTCAAAGCATCCGCAGAATAACACGAAAAGCCTCCGGGCAACACCCCGTTTTCACAGTTCTTTCGGCGTCTAGGGGGTACACGAGTGCTTGCAACAACAGCAACAAACAAGTCCTCGCTTCGCCGAACCGAACAGTTCCGAAGACCAAGCGGCGTCTTGACACTCCAACTCACACGCACGAACTCGAGCGCAAGCACACAAACACACCCCCACACACGACGCAGGTATCTCTCGCAAGAAAGCGAGATCCAAGTCTTGCGCGAGGCGGTCGAGGCGGAGAAGGACAAGGCGAACTCGGGCATCCAGCACGCGGAGCACGCCTACGAACAGCAGCTGCAGATGACCGCCGTCGAGCTCGCGCACCAGCGCGACGCGGACCACCGCGACGTCGTCACGAACCTCGTCAAGGAAATCGACCTCCTGCGCGAAGAGTTGGCGGTGATGCGCATGCAGCGCGACTCGGCGATGGCCGACGCGCAGGCAGCGCACGACCGGGTGTACGAACTGACCATGAAGGGCGCCGGCGCGTCTCCGAAGGCGCAAGGCGGCGGCGAAGCTGCGGACAGGTCCCGGCACGCGTCGGACGTCGTGCAGAAGATGGCGAGGGAGGTCGAGCAGCTGCGGGCGAAGGTCGCGGCCGCCGAGGCGGAGAAGGAGCTCGGCCTGAAGTCGGCGGCCGAGCGCGAGAAGCAGCTGCTCACCGCCTTCCGCGAAAACCTGCGGTCCGGCGGCCGCGGCGACACCCCCGCCGCCGGCACCGGCAGCCCGCCGCAGACGCCGCGGCGGCACCCGCAGGCGCAGCTCCTCGAGGCCGAGGTCGCCCGGCTGCAGGCCGACGTCGAGGCGGCGAACCGCCGCAACAACAGCCTGCAAGACGAAATCCGGCGGCTGTCCGCGCTCGAGCCGGAGCGAGACTCGTTCCGCAACAGGGCGGCCGGCCTCGAAGAGGTCGTGCGGAGGCTGTCGGATGACCTCGCGAACGCTGAGACCGTCGCGGAGTGCCGCAAGGTGCTGTCCAGCACGCAGCCGGTGAACGTGCTCACCGACGACTTGGTCGACGACATCACAGGCATCCGGCGGGAGTTGCAGCACAAATCGCATCAACTGCGCCGTGCCGAAGCGGAGGTGACACGATTGAACTCAGCGCTCGACGACGTGCAAGCGAGGGAGCTTGAACTCGAGACGTCGGCGGTGACTACGAGGTTGCACAGCCAAGCCGACACGGCTGCCGTGCAGCGGGCAAATCAGAAGCTGAAGCAGCGGGTGGCGGAGCTCGAAGTGCAGCTGGAAGACGGACCCGACGAGCTGGACACGACGAGGAAGCAGGCCGCGCGCGAGGAGCGCCGGCACGCGGCCACGAAGGCGAAGCTCGACGCGATCATCAAGGAGCAGCACAAGGTCCTCTCCGCCCTCGAGAAGGCGCGCGACGAAAAGACGGCCCTCAAAGAGAGCCTCCGCGAAAAGAAGAGCGAACTCGACGCCGCGAACACCGAACTCGCCTCCCTCAGGCGGCGTTTGGCCCAGGTATCCCTTATTTGTACACTCGGGCACCGACCAGAAACATTCGGAAACCCCCGGAAAGTTTGATCCACATCGGTGTAGGTTCAGAGAACGCCCGCAAAACTTGTCGCCAAACCGGCGGGACCCTGAAAGACCCCTGGAGCCAGGAAAATTTGCAGTTGTGCCCAAAGTTTGACCCAACCGAGCCCATGGAAGCATCCTATCCCATTTTGTAAGAAGTCCCCACGTGACCATGGTGAATACCGCCTGTTACGCGTGCAAGTTAGCGTTCAGCCACGGTGTCTCAAGTGTGTGCTGCTTCTGTTTTTTTTTCTGGAAAACACAAGCAAGAGGACAAGGCATCCAACAAGCCCGAGATCGGGTCTCCCAAAAGCACACGAAATCTCCTTTGACAGAATGGGCGGGATCACGTCCTGACGCCGGTGAATGTCGACAACAGCCTCGACCGGAGCCACGACATCGGCGCGAGATCAGCGGCGAGAGACGACGAGCGGCAATCGCAAGAGCGAGCCAGGATGGAGCTGGAGAGCAAGTGCACGCAGCTCGAGCGGACCCTCGCAGAGGCCAAGCAGCAGCAGCTCCTGCAGCTGCTCGGCGGCGACAGAGACGCCTCCCGCACCCACCCTCTCCCACCGCCTCCCGACTCCCCTGGTACCAGCATGCTCGGCTTCGCCGACAGGACGAACATGCACGCCCTAGCTACCCAGCTGTCCCAAAAAGACCGGGAACTCATCGACCTGCGGCAGGAGATGGACTCCTTGCGAGCCATCGTCGAGCAATCCAGCGTGAACAGCCCGTGGCGCCACCGCGCCCCGACCGTCCCGGCCACGCCCTCGTACGTAGCCCGACCGCTTTCCTCCTACGGCGTCAACATGTCGCACATATCTCCACTGCGCGACATCTCCGCGAGACGCACCCTCTCCGAACGGAATCCGGCTCTGTCCCTGTATCAGCCTCTGAGCCACCGAAGTGGCCCCATTGTATGAGGTGGACCCACTATTCGATTCGCCGTCCTTCAGCTCTCGTTCCAACCACCAATCCGCCTTTGGCAACCCGCTGGGGCTCGGTACCGAAGCCGCAGCATTCGTTGCGGCCGGTACGACTGCTGCTGCCACGCCACGCGCGCTCTTCTTCTTCGAACACGTTACAGAAGATCGTGTGCGTGCTTTTCAGAAGTTATAATACGGTAGAGGCCCGCTCGCCGGCAAGTGAAGGAGTTAACGATTCTGCTGAAAGCTCGAAGGAGTTGCCGGTCCGCTCCATATAGTCTCACCAAAAGCTAGCCTTGCACGGACAAAATATACTGGACGTGCACCATCTGTTGTTAGAATCCTTCATTGTCTTTTAGCACCCGCTGTCGAATTTAGAGAACAGTCGGTGGCAAATCGCATACCACAGAGCTACAAAAACCACCCGTTGTGACTGTCTTGTGCCGGTTCTTGTGTTCTTGGTTCGTTTGCCAATCGATGTCTGCCTTCATCTGTTGTGTAACTCCTAGCTTTCTCTCTGCTTCGCCCTCTCTCTTTTCCCATTCCAGTTTTAGTCGAGGGAGAACCCGTGGGATACGCTGGTTTCCGCTGGCAGAGATTCCTCTAGACTTGAAGAGAACGGAAGAACACGATATGAAGCGCCGTGAAGTGGCTCCGAGGGCGGGTATATTGCCGACCATGTTGTGGCGCGCTTGCTTTTGGGACTCCGGGAAAAGGTTCTCGGGTTTTGTGTGATTCGGTTGAAGGGGGTGAGAGCACTGGGTCAACAGGCCGGCGTTTGTGCAGTCTGAGACTGTGCGCATCACCAGCAAGAATCGAGCGGAATCTGAGGCTGCTCCTCGCCAGCAGGGCCACAGAGAGCAGCAAGGGTGGAAACGAAGACGGAGGCGAAATTCTGGAGCGTTCTGCATTCTCACGACCGGATTTGAGAGTTCGCCCAAAAAATCAGTTTACAGGCTTGAGGGTGGCATCGCGAGAGTGTCCGACTCAACCACTTCCCGCAGCTTTTTCAACAAACAAAAAAAAACCACCGATCACCACAAGCACGCACTAAGCTGAACTTCACAAGCATTCAAAAGGTCTAAATACACCAATCTGTACGTCCATTCGGATCGTCGGAAACACAAAAAACACAAAACAATGTCGTCCGACCCATTCGGGTCGCGAGCGTGGAACCAGCAGATCGACAAGGAGCTTCGCGCGGCCATGAGCGCCCACAAGGGGTACTCGTACCACATGCCGGCGCGGAACCCCATCACACACGCGGAGTACGGCACCGGGTGTCCCTTGCGGTTCGCCGGTCGGCGGCATGCGAGCCGCAGCAGCAGCTCCCGTTGCTCCACCTGGTCGTCCGAGAGCACGGCATCGTCGCGCGAGCTCGAAATCGAGAAGAAGATGGACCGACTCGAAGAGACCCTGCACAGCGAGCAGAGCAGCAGGCACGATCTCGAGCGCCAGCTGGAAGACCTAAAGAAGCTCTGCCGCAACAAGTACCACTTAGAACCTGATGCTCTTCATCCAAAAGTCGCGTAGAGGGTGCTAGGGAGCATGCCCCGAGATGGACGGCGAACAGAGCAGCCGACAGGACAACTGCCTGTTAGAGCGAGACCAAAAGTTTCGCCGCAGCAGAAAAAAGCGCTCACAGATACTCGGGGGTTTGAGTGTGCAAGTGTTGGAGTGCTGTGAGAGTAAGACGAGTCCAGGGGGCACGTGCCAGCCGGTGGGCCAAAAAGCTCTTGAAGCAACAGCCGGAACAAGCCGTTACTCGACAAGAAGGAATGACTGTCTCAGTCCTTCGCCCACCTGACCTGAAGGTACTTCGTTGTCTCGCCTGAAGCATCAAAACGCTTTCGAACGTGTTGTTAGCCGGGTTATCCATTCGTTCGCATGAAGAATCAATGTTTGGGCCCCAGGTTCACCCCCGGAACCACCCCCCGCCGTCCCCAAAGGTCGAGAGAGAGAGGGCTCGCGATCTATATATTTAGATATTAGATTTCAGTGCTACGTGAACCCAGCTTTGACGAATGCTTTGCACGTCAAAAAAAATGACACCCGCGAGCGGCGGAACTTGTCTGTCCGTACAGAGAATTACCCACACACTTACACAATTTCTTTCCGGCGCAGCTGCACTCTTAAGTCGATGGACACCCGACTCCCTCATTTTCATGCGGCGAGGCTCGAACCAAGTGACACTGCACTGCTGCACGCCACACCCTTCCACCTAATAGTCAGTTTCCAACGTTTGCTCTCTTTATCCGTACAGCAGGTTTCAGTGGGCATTCCAAGATCTCCGATTTGGCTGTTGCCACCCCATGCAGGCCCCCACTATAAGTGCATGCATGTCATCGCTGGCCTGCTGTCTCTGGCTGCTCTTCATGAGTGCAAGTCAACTCTTGAACGACTGCGCACTCACAAAGCAAAGCTGGACAGCAGTGGACGGCTTTTCTTCAAAATCAGCGGTGCTGCAAAACGAAGGGCAATCGAGTGGCGGGTGTGCAACTTAGCGGATGCTACAACTTGAAATGACCCGTGTCCGGTCGCGGTGGTCCCGGCGAAACCATTGAATCCAAATTGCAGCACTCTCGCTCCGAGAAGAAAAAAAAAATAAAATGGCTGACGCGCAGGCAAAGACCGAGGTGAAGAAGGTTCAGACCTACGGCAAGAAGAAGCATGCCATCGCCGTCGTTACGTGCCAGGCGGGTATGACCAGGCCCTTACTTCATTTTTGTCGCACATTTTTTGTGCAGCCCTCATCGGCTCGTTTGAGGCGCGCTATCGCACGATTCATTGCTCGGCACGCGGCTTGCGCTGCAAACCACCCTGGTTGAGCGAAGATCGCCCTCTTCCATCTAACACCTTGCATCAAGCGTTGTCCGCCGATATCAGCAGCCACACAGAAAGCAACCGCGCAGCTTGATTTCGGAACTTCGGTTTCATAAAAAAAATGTCGTCACTGGCAACTGAGTGGACGAAGGTCGCCGTAAACACAAAACAATACCGTCACAGGCAAGGGCATGATCCGTGTGAACGGTGTTCCCCTCAACAACGTCCAGCCTGTCGGGCTCCGCCTTAAGCTCCAGGAGCCGATCCTCCTCGCCGGAGCGAGTATGTCATCCCTGCTTTTATCTCCCACAACCGGTTGCTTCCGGCTAGCGAATGACAGTGCATGGCTCCCGGTACACAAACCCAAAAAGATTCGTGCAGTGCTCATGCAACTCGTGTGGGTTCTTTCGGTTCCAAACAAAGCTGCTCATTTGTTTTGCGAACTCACGGTCTACAGCATGAACGGCCCTGTTGTTTAACTTGCACATCACCAGTAGTCTTCCCAACCATGTCTCGGGACGCTCAAGTTATTATTGAAACAAACGTCAATCAGGCAAGTTCAGGGGTGTTGACATGCGCATCCGTGTGAGAGGTGGAGGTCACACCAGCCAGATCTTCGCCATCCGTCAGGCGATGGCCAAGTCCCTGGTGGCCTACTACCAGAAGTACGTCGACGAGCCGGTATGCCGCCTTTTGCGCTCGCCTCGCGTCACTCGTGTGTTTGTCAAGATAGCACCGTTCTTGGTACTTGCTCCCCGAAACTAGAACGGTCCGTTGGCACGTGCAGCATGTTGTCGTCGTTATACGCTGACTATACGAGAGCGAAATAATCAGAGAGAGAAAGACTTCGGCGTGATTGCTGCAGTACGCACACTTCATTTGACTTTTCAAGAGGTGGCCGTGCGCTGAATATCGAACAACACATACAGACGAAGATGGAGATCAAGAACGCTTACCTGGGCTTCGACAGAACGCTTCTCATTGCCGACCCCCGTCGCGCGGAGGCCAAGAAGTTCGGCGGATCCGGAGCCAGGTCGAGGTACGCGAAGTCCTACCGTTAAGACCCGGGAGACGGCCCCCCACTTTTCTACGTCATTATGCCCCCTCGCCCCCATTTCTTTTGCCCTGGCCTGGTCAACTTCGAGGGCGGGTGTTCGCCGTTTTTCTTTCTAGCGCCGCGGGCTGCGCGTTTCTGTCAGCAGCTTCCTTGAATACTCGGCCAGGGGGCGTCTCAGAAGACATGGAGAATCAGAGTGCTCAGTGAACAAAAAAATCGGTGGAACCTTTTATGCTCTCTTTTTCTCCTCATGCTGAGCACGATCAACACACACGGTCGGAGAGAAGTTGTTACAGAACTATGGAAGGACAGCGGCTGCAGATTCAATGCAGCTAGGGCGGCTTACGTACTACAGACAGGTAGTAGTGCACCTTGACCGCGACTAGTGCAGACTGTCGCCACCTTCGACGGGAGACCATACCAGGAGGGGCCCCGGCTTCAAACCCAACCATCTGCCGCGCTGCCGCTGAGTAGCAGTCAAACCGGAAATGGTCGACCAGGAATCGGGTACCGAGGCCGCAGGCTTTGACATACGATGCCCTCAGCGGTGCCTGGGTCGGTTCTCTTAATCCCTGCTCCGTCTAACACAGCAGGTGAGAGGATAGGTTCGTGCACTTCGAGGCAACGGACTCCATGCATAAAACTGAACAAAAAGTATTCCCCTCTGCAGGCGGGCGACCTGGACCGTCCTAAAAACGATCAAACGAAAGAAAGCTCGGGGAGGGGGAAAACCCGTCAACAGCAGCGGTCCCTGAAAACCAGCGGACGCGCCGTTGATGACTTGCTGCGTTGACCTGTTGATAGACGTCGAAGAAGATCGAGACAACGATGCGCTGCTGGCCAGCGTCGAGAGGCGGGATGTCGACTCGAGTAGTGACGAGGAAGAGGCGAGCGGCAGGAAGGAGAACGGCGGGTCGCTCTCTCCGGTGACGATGAAGCCGAGGGCGTTTTCGAACCCGCCGACGAATGTCCTGAGCCTGCCTGGCGCGAACCTCGTTCGGCGGAAGGTCAGCCAGCAGAAAATCCGGTGGAAGGACGGGACCGTCGACCTCGACTTGGCTTACATCACTCCTCGCATCATCGCGATGGGTTTCCCGTCACACGGCACCGAGGCCTTCTACCGGAACCCGATTGATGAAGTAGAGTACTTCCTCGAGTCGCGGCACGCCACCAACTACCGGGTGTACAACCTCTGTTCCGAGCGGCAGTACCACAGCAGCAAACGGTTTCGGGGGAACTTCGGCGTCTACCCCTTCGACGACCACCACCCGCCGATGCCGATTTCGCTGCTCTCGTCGTTCGTCGACGACGCGGCGGCGTGGCTGCGGAAGGACGAGGAGAACGTCATCGCCGTCCACTGCAAAGCGGGGAAGTCGCGCACCGGCACCGTCATCTCGTGCCTCCTCATGCACCTCTACCGCGACGAGTACCCGACCGCAGACGCCGCGCTCCGTGCGTTCGCCCAGCGCCGCACGATCGACGGCAACGGCGTCACGATCCCCTCGCAACGCCGGTATGTGGCCTACTTCGAAAAGTGGCTCGCCACCGCCTCCTCCTCCCCCTCCTCTGCCCCCGCCCCGGCGCGTGCCCACGCCCACCCCCGCGGCCCGTTTTTCCCGCGCGCGCGGCAGCCGGTGTGCCTCAAAAAAGTGACCGTCTTCAACTTGTCGTCGCCGGCGCACCCCGCGCGGTCTGTGTTCGTGAAGGTGAAGATCGCGGACGCGGTCGGCAAGCCGCTGCGCACCGTGTTCAACACCAAGTCCCGGTGGCAGCCGTCGACCGCGACGGCGTCGTGGGACCTGAGCAACCACCGCGGGCTGGGCGAGGGCGGCATACCGCTGTCTGGCGACGTCAAGCTCGACTTCCGCGACAGCGGCTCCCTGAAGGACGATCGACTGTTCCGCATTTGCGTGAACTTCGACGTGATCCATCACGAGGAGCTGGCGTTTCGCGAGCAAGTCGCCGAGAAGACCCCGGAGGCTCGCTTCTCGCAGCTCATCACGTTGGAGTACCCGAAAAGCGACGTCGACGGCGCGCACAAAGACCGGTCGCATAAGAAGTACCCGCAGGACTTCCGCGTCGAGGTCGTCCTGTGCTTCCCGAGGCAAGCAGGCGCTGCCGACACGACGCCCCTCTACGAGTCGCTGACCCCGGCGAAGAGTGCGCAGTACTTGTCCGTCAACGGATCGACGACCGGGTCCCCCTCAACGAGGAGAACCCCGTCTCCGTGCAGTCTGAAAGAGGGCGACTTGAACGGATTCGCGCCTGTCTCGCACCGGGGGCCTGAGGAATTGAGCTTGACGTTCGTAGACCCTGATGGGGACCGCGTCAAGTTCTTCCTCCGCCGCAAGTCGTCCGGCTTCGGCGACGCGCCGTCGCGTGAGAGCGCCCCGAGCAGCAGCAGCTGTTACAGCAGTCCCGGGAGTTGCACGCCCAGTGACGCTGTTTACGAGCTTGCGTACTCGGTGAACGGGTCGCTGCGTCCCGTGGTTACATCCATCGTTTTCGACGAGGATCAGGGCGACTACCTCTTGTTCCCCGAAATCCAACGAGGCGTCCACTTGCCGAAGAGGAACCGGAAGGAAATCGTAGCCCGCGTGACATCGCTGGCTACGATGGCCTCGGTGGACCACAACCTCCCCCCCGTCGAGCGGGTGTCGGTCTTCTCGCCGGACAAGACGCTTCTGTTCGAAGGCCCGCTGCCGCTGCGCATCCCGGAGTTCCCGGTGCGCTTCGTCGGGAACTACTACTTCACCTTCGCCGCCGCCGGTGGCTCCGCCACGATCAGCGCGGCGCCCCTTCTGACCTCGGCCGTGGTGGCCGCGGACGGGCTGACCATCCGGTCGACCCCGTGCGCCGCCCAGCGGCTCTTCGTGTCGGTCATCCAGGCGTGCGCCGCCATACCCCCCTCCGCGACGCTTTCCGCGACGATCCTGCCCGACCCCGCGGCGCCGCCCGCCGCCAAGGACCGGCTGCACGAGCGGCGCCTCGTGCGCGACGCCGCGGCGAGTGCTCCGAAGAAGGGCGGCTTCTTCCACGTCACCGGGAAAACGCTCACAAAGCAGCGGAAGTGGGTCGTCCTCAGCTACACCGAATTCTTGCTGTACTCGGACGCCCCGCCGTTGGGTGTTCGGGAGCTGTCGAAGAGGTTCGGCCCCGCAGGCCAAGTTTCTCTGCGCGAGAGCACTCGCGGCATACTGATCGTCGACTTGATGTTGGCGGGAGGCGAGCGGTTCTCGCTGCAGCCCGTGTTCCCAGCGGAGGCTGATGACTGGCGTGGCCATTTGACCAAGCACGCGGGGTGGGGGTCCGTGACTGTCTCGAAGGATAGTTTGGACGACGTCGTTTGGGAGTTGATGTCGGGCGGCGAAGTCGTCGCCAGCGGCTTTTCGTGCGAGGACGCCAAAGCAAAGGAAGCGGGCGGGCGGATAAAGCCGGTGCTGCTCAGCTGCTGCGGGCGCTGCCAAATGAACATCATGTCCCTCGGCTCGTGCCTCTCGATAGCGGATGCGCTGCGAGACGGCGTGCGCATTGTGCCCGTGGTGGTCGGGCGGGAGGGTTTCGATGCCGTCGTTTCCGCGTTGCTGCCGTTCTCGGCCACGATGGCGGTGGAGCGCGTTTCGCGGGAGTCGTTCGCGGACCTCGTCGCGTCGCCCGATTTCCCCTCGCGCTTCATCTCGGAGTATCGCAACCAATTCGTAGCTGTGTTCGCGCCCACCACGGTGCTCACGCCGCAACTTTTGGAATCGATCGCCGACCGCTTCGACACGATGCAGCCCGTCTTCTTCGCGCTGGCATCGCCTCCGGAGGCAGCTCGTGGCTTTAACAGCCACCCCTCGAACATCTCGCTAGTGCCCCTTCCATCACCGGTTCTCTTCGACGCGTTGGCTACCGCAGTTATGCAATGGTATTCCCACCGCGACATGGTCTGCGCAACATGACTGCTCTTTCGTAGCCAAATGTGACAGCTGCACAGGAGTTGAGTACACTGAACGAGCGAATCACTAGTCGATTGGCGGAGGTACCTTCGGCGCACGAAGCTCTCTGCCTATCTGGCGAAAGTTCCCTTGGTCCGTAACATTCCCCTTGTCCAGTCAAATTACAAAATTTTATAAAGCTGCACGTGTCTGGTGATCGATTCTTTTACGCACAGACACGCAGCATTTCAGCTCCACCGACGCTCTAGAAGAGCAAGCCCCTTCCTGCACAGAAATTTCCGGAGTTAAGGGTCGTGTACCGATACACGAAACAGCGCGATCAGCATGAACTGGTCGATGTGCATCCGTTGTTCCGGAATTGTTCCCAACAGTACACTAGACATAGAAGGTAAACGAACTTTGCGTTCACTTCGGGATTCGCTTAGAATGTCGAACGTTTGAAAACGAACCACACAAATAGAATGCAATTTAAATGAACCAAGCAAACAACGGCAAATTGAAGCAAATGCGCCCTGCGGGCATGTCGACTCCACACCAGCTTCACCAGAGCACTGTGAAGTGAGACACTGCTCAATTCACACGGAACACGAGTTTTCTTTGAGGTTGAGGGACACCCCGCAGGAGGCTGGACTCCGGGTTTGCGGGGGGTTCTTCTTTCCAGTTTTTCCATACTCTTGGTTGAACGTCACGACACTGAAACTTTGAGCAAATCCGCATCGTTGTCTGAAAACCGTGTTGTGGCACTGCGTACGGCAAACGGAAAACGAAGCATGAGGAAGCAAATCTTGTGAGCTCTCTGAACTCTCTGACCATGACGGCAAACTTTTAAAACCATACTGGATTAGGTCATACGCTCGGACTTGCGACTCTACCGTTCTGGGCAAGACGTGGATTTGTGTACCATGGTGAAGGGCCTCTTCGGGCAAACCTCTCTGCAAGTTGGCCCACCTCTGAGTTTCATATACAAATCACCAGGTTCGGTTTATTCGCTCGAGCTACTGAAAGCGAACGTGGTGCGAATACTATAGAACACGATTCGCTTTTTTGTCCGTGATGTGAGATTCGCTTGTGAGTTCGCTTACCGACCTATGTAAATTAGTACTATAAATTGTGGCCCCCTCAGTCTTTCCCTTGCCTCCAATGCGCGCACATCACTTCGCTCTTTCTGCAGTTGATTGACCGAAACATAACTTCTGCGAATTGCATCGTCGCCGCTTCCCCCCCGTCCCCGTGCTGCCCTCGGCTCGCAGGATTACTCCCTCGACTCTTTTTCCCTTTGTCTGCCCACGGCAACCCCATGTACCCGTGCTCTGCGGAGTTTACTTCGCAGATTGCCACCGTAAAAAGAAGACACGTCTATCTCAATTCTGGGCAACCAACAAAAGTCTGCTACCGGACGGCACCACCTGGCCAGGAGCCGCTCTCCTTCCAAGATGACAAGGCGCTTTCCTGCGTTTCACTAGCGAGTCACGTTGCCAGTTCATCAACCGAAGCTTCTACTGTCTGCCAATACTCACGCACGAGTTGTGTTGTGAAAGCATTTCATTTTTGAAACAAGCCTGAACCGCGCATATTTTTTTGGCTCCGCCCGTTTGTCTTGCCATCTGCATATGCACCATCCTCTCTTGCAAGAGCTGACTGATGAAGCAACTTCGTAAAGGAGACCACCATCAATTGCAGCAGTGGCCATCCAGCAACGAAGCGTACGGCTGCGATGCAAGCGTAAGCTTCCTGCCCGTTGTGCTTGCGGCCCCTCGCATTCCGTTCCAAGCAGAGGCATAATCAGCGCGGCGAGATTTTTTAAAGAGTTTCCCAAAGCTTGCACAGTCGGCGACTTCACCACGCCAACCACTGCCTCCTGAAAGAGCGGCGTGGTTTCACCCGAACGCAGACTCGTGAACGCACCCGACGACTACAAATGCGACGGCTGCAAGCGTTACGACACTAATAAGACCAAAACCACCACGCACCGCATCAATTCGTTGGTGCTCATCCAGATTCAAAGGGCTCGCAAGCACGGGCACCAGTGTCCGAGGCCAGTAGGGTTCAAAAGGAAAAAAGTCGAACACCAGGACACAAAAGAGGGGAGAGGGCGGCGAAGATGTCGCCCGAGGAGTTCGAGCGGGTGCTGGGTACCTGCGGTTCCATAAACAATGAAGAGCGGAAAGCGGCCGAGGCGTTTGTGATGCAGGTCATCAAGAAGAAGGAGTGCGTGGCCCTCCTCGTGGCGCAGCTGGAGAACAGCCAGCACGCCGGAGTCCGCCAGCTGGCGAGCATTCTGCTGAGGAAGAAGATCCTGGGGCACTGGCGGAACGTAGACGTCGACTTAAAGCAGAGAGTCAAGGCGACGCTCCTGGCATGCGCCATGAAAGAGACCGTTCGGGTCGTCCGCCTTGGCGTCACCCACTGCATAGCGATGCTCGCCAAAACTGAGCTGGCCAGCGGCACGTGGCCCGAGCTGTTTCAATTTATCGAACAGCGTTCTCAAGACGCGGATCCCGCGCAGCGTGAACTGCCGATCCTCCTCCTCCACGCCTGCAGCGAAACCATCGCGGCCCAGCTCGGCACGCAGTCCGGCCAACTCTCGCACTTCCTGATGCGGGGCCTGAAGGACTCGGAGCACCACATCCGCGTCGTCACACTCAAAGCAGCGAACGCCCTTCTCGCCGAAATCGAGCTGGAGCCTACCCTCATCGCAACGCTGCTCCCCGCTATGGTTGACGTGCTGCGCCAGTCCCTGCAATCCGAGGACGAGGGGCTTTTCATCACCGCCTTCGAGCTGCTCGATGATCTACTGGACATTCCCAAGTTTAAAGGTTTGCTCGGGGGTTTTCATGGAACCTTCGCTTTAGCTCCGTGTTACGGCACGGCACTCTGTAAGAAAACAACCCGTCACGAACGCCACAGACTCTTTGGATTCTAACCCAAAATGTTTAGACGGAACGCGATCCTTCGCAGCAAGTCACGCGAGAGAAGACAGAGGAGCCCCTGCGGGGCGTTAGCTCAATGTGATATCACTTTTCAACTTTCTGTATCGGGTTGCGGAGTGTTCACGCTATATCCAGTTCCGCCTCCTGCATCGCCTGAAACGAGCACGAGCACACAGGACGCGACGAGGCGATGACGCAGATAGTCGACTTCTGCCTGCCCATAGCCAACGGCTCCGTCCAGACGCGGGCGCTGTACCGCGAGAAGGCGTGCGAAATCCTGGCGAAGCTGTGCGCGAGCCGCCCGAACTTCGTGATCAAGAAGAAGCTCGTCGAGCCCCTGCTGCAGGCGTGCATGAAGCTGCTGGGGGACCCTACCAGCGCCACGGCCGGCTTCCAAGACGACGACGACGTGCAGGTCCTCTCGCCGGTCGCCCTCGGCAGCACCCTCCTCGATGCCATCGCGTGCGGGCTGCCCAGCGCCGTCGTCGGGGAGTTGATGCTGGGGTGGATCAAGCACGAGCTCGTCGAC
Organism: Diplonema papillatum; assembly: GCA_030068145.1. NCBI lineage: Eukaryota > Euglenozoa > Diplonemea > Diplonemida > Diplonemidae > Diplonema > Diplonema papillatum. Next base: position 85,056 of record JAPJBO010000412.1, on the reverse strand, counting down.
AAGAAGGTGGCCGACCCGCAGACCAAAAAAGCGTCGGTGCTGGCCCTCGGCGCGATGTCCGTCGGCTGCCGCGACTTGCTCCGTGAAAACATCGAGTTCGTCATCGGCGTCGCCCGAACGTGCGCGAGCGACAGCAACCCGGCCATCCGGGAGGCCGCGCTCGAAGCGTCGAGCCACTTCACGGACTACCTGCAGCCGGAGATCCTGCAGCACCACGACGCCCTGCTCCCCCTCGGCATCGAGCTGCTCAGCGACGCGAGCCCAAGCGTCCGGGAGCGGGCTGCGTACATGGTCGACACCTTCGCGGAGAACCTGAAGGACGACGTGTTACCGTACGCGCCGGCGCTGATGAACAAGCTGGCCGCCATCGCCGTCACCGACGTGGGCCCCGACGGGACGAAGAGCCGCTGCGTGGCGGTCAGCGCGATCTCGTCCATCGCCGAGGCCCTGCGGGAGAAGTTCGCGCCGTACGCGACGGACACGTTCAACCTGCTGCTGCCGCTGGTCCGGTCGGAGGACGACGACAAGCTGACGCTGCGCGCGTGCGCGACCGACGCCATTGGCATCTGCGCCAACGCCGTCGGCGCCGCGGCGTTCAGGCCGTACCTGCAGGAGGTCATGCAGCTCGTGGCCCGCGGCATCAGCTCCGACCTCTCCTGTGAAATCAGGGAGTTCTCCTTCGGGTTCTGGTCGAACATGGCGGAGATCTATCCGGGCGAGATGGCGTCCGCGTTCCCGCAGGTCATCCCGATCCTGTACAAGGAGATCGAAGCGAAGGAGTCGGAAGTCGTCTCGAACAGCCCGTTCGCCCAGCTTCCGAAAGTGGCGATCCCGACAACAGGTACTGAATCTGATGAAGATTCAGACGAAGATGACGACGACGACGACGGCCGAATGCGAGTCGATCACGCGGTTGTGCTGGCCCGAGCCTCGGCTTTGCACTGCCTCGGCATCTTCGCGAAAACCGGCGGCCCCGCGTTCGAGCCGTACGTCATCGAATCCGCCGCGCGGGGCGTCGCGCTGGTCTCGCACCACGACACCACCGTGCGCAAGAACTGCTTGGAGCTCTTGACGCACTGCGGGCTGTGGGTGCACGGCAGCCACTTCGTCGAAAAGCAGATCGGCTACCCGTCGGAGGACACGCTGCACAGCGCGACGCGCGAGGCCTTGAACCAAACCCTGACGTACATGCTCACCATCATCCGGGCCGACGACGAAAAAGAAGTCGTCGCTGTTGCGTGCGATTGCATCGGCGAGATCTGCGAAAAGATCGGTGTGCACTCTTCCTCTCTCATATGTCACGGCAAAGTGGATATACCTGCAAGGCTTCCCTCCCTTCGAAAAAGGCAGCGGGCGGCACCTCCGAGTATTTTGTGTCACGGAAGAAGCCGGCAGCGGCTGCTCAACGGCTTATCATCACGAGTACCCGATCTTGACGACGCAATGGCAGACAACGACAACGTCGTAAATTAGCCCAGATGTGCATGCACAGTGCTCAACAGCTTAATGTGGGCCCTCTCACGTGATACAACTGTTTTGCTTCTACCCGTACTTCAACTGCCTTGCGAAAGGAGGAGCGTGCCATTTACGGCATGGAATCAATTAACGCACTCGGCAAACAGGTGCGGTGGCGGTCCACAATCACGTCGACGCGATCATTGGAGAGTTGAAGAAGCTGTTGACGGAGGCGACGCCGTGCCAGATCGTCATGAAGGACGACGAGGACGACGACGACATCGAAGAGGACCACGACCAGCTGCTGATCGACGGCGTCTTCGACCTCATCGACAAGATGGCCAAGGCGTACGGCCCCGGCTTCCGCCAGCTCTTCGACGAGCTCCTGCCCTTCATGCTTCGGTTCGCGGATCCGAAGCGGCCGCCGACGGACCAGTTGATGGTGGTCGCCACGTTCGCAGAGTGCTCGGACGCCATGGGGGACAAGATCGCCGGGCACGAGAACACGATGGTCGACCTCGCGCTGCGGGGCATACGCAGTAAAGAAGCGGGGCTCCGACGGAACAGCTGCTTCGCGCTGGGCACCATCTGCCTCGCCGTCGGCGCCGCTTTGGTCCGCGACAAGTTCGGGGCGATCCTGCAGGCGCTGGGCCGCATCGTGGCGAACCCGAAGGAGGGCGGGGACACCGTCGACAACGCCGTGTCGGCGGTGTGCCGATTGATCAAAACCGACGCCGCGGCTTGCTTCCTTTCGCAGACCGTGCCGGGGCTCCTGCCGCACATCCCGCTCAAGTCGGACTTCTCCGAAAACGAGAACGTGTACTCGACCATCAAGCTCCTCCTGCAGCAGCACGCCGGCGCAGTGGCGCCATTCCTCCCGCAGATCGTCTACAGCCTCGTCAAAGCCGCCGGCCACGAGCAGACACAAGCCAACGTGAAGGTATTTCTTGGAGTTTTTCCTAGGTTCTGGGTGGCGGGTAGGGACCCCAGGCTGTGCCAGACTGAGGACCAGCTGCACATCAAAGCCTAGCGAGTCGCGGTCACCACCGAGGCGAGCTGCCTGAACAACGAGACTCATATCTTCATCAAACCTTGCGATTCAAGAAGATATGCGATGCTTGTTCTCGGACCCAGAATTTCAAACAGAGCATCGATCGGGTTAAGTGCAGACGCCAGTTCTGCGCTGGCAGAGGCATCCGTGGCTTAATGGGACCGCAACCCTGTGCTGAATAAAACTACCCATCCAACACACACGCACACAAAACAGATGGAAATTTCGATGATGCTGCAAAACCTGTCGAAAACGCCGGCTGCAGTCGAGGCGATGAAGGCACTTCCCGAGGATCTGTTGGCAGTTGTCAGGGCCAACGTCATTTTGTGATGTGGGCATTCGGAAGCCTAGTCCAGCCACTGCACCCTCCCCGATGCCACTCGCTGGCCATTGAGGTGATGCTCGCAGCGCCCCATCCTGACGTTTGCGTCACAGCTGCTGTTTGCGCTTGGATTGACCGCCTTGCACTCGTCACCCACCAGCATCTCACGCACGGAGTAGTATGTGACTCTAGTTCAACATCAAGTCTCGAAGAACGGTGCAATATTGACAAACCAACGGGTGCCTTTGCGCTGCACTGTCTGCAGACACTCTGGTTCCGCGCTGATGATGGTCCGCCTTATGTGTCCGTGGCTTCAGAACCTACACACGTTGCAGATAGACCCAGTGCGGTGTTGAGCACGTATCCATCGCAAGCACGTTCTTGCAACCCCCTCGCCTTCTAGCTTGCCGCAAACAACAAGTCAAACCACTTTCTTTCCTTCTTTTTTCGTGTTCCGAGGATCCCTGGCGCCGCGAACACTGCGAAGTCTCACCCTTGATCCTCCGCACGATCGAAGTCATCTGCCGTTTTGTCTCGCCGCGTGTCCATATCAATCATCACGACTGTCGCACAAAAAACTTGCCCGTTTACGTGCCGAAAGCCAATCGTCCGTTTTCCCTTTCGTATCTCGCAATTGATACAGGAAAGGGGGAAGGTACCCCGCATCGAGAATCATACGACGTGGAGAGAGAAAGAGGCGGGTTTGGTAAGGTGCGGCCAGAGATCGAGGGACGCTCCCCAGAGGCGGAACGGCTTGCGACTACCTTGCAACCTGCACCGGCAAGGAGCAGCGCGCAGCTCTGCAAAGCTTGATTAGCAAGCAATCGTGATCGCCGAGGTTCCGCCGAGGACCACCGACCCCAATCTCCGCACACGTATTTTGAAAAGTACTCACCTCACCAAGCAATCCATTCTCATGATTGCCGAGGTCCCTAGCAGTACGAGATTCCATCCACCCTATTGCCGAAGCGTGTTAAGTACTCACCTCACCAAGCAATCTATTCTCATGATTGCCAAGGTCCCTAGCAGTACGAGATTCCACCCACCCCATTGCCGAAGCGTGTTAAGTACTCACCTCACCAAGCAATCTATTATCATGATTGCCGAGGTCCCTTGCAGTACGAGATTCTACCCGCCCCAATTACCGAAGCGTGCGAAGTACTCACCTCACCAAGCAATCTATTCTCATGATTGCCGAGGTCCCTAGCAGTACGAGATTCCACCCACCGACCCCAGTTGGCGACACATAACCTGTAACGCACTTGCCTCGCCAAGGACCAGTCGCCGACACATGCTTTGTGAAGTACTCACCTCACCAAGCAATCCATCCTAGTGATTGCCAAGGTCCCGAGCAGTACGAGATGTTTTGAATTGATTTTCCGGCCAAACGAACCCTGGCAAGCAGCAGGACTGTTGCGCCCGCCTCCGTCATCATCAACTCAGGAAATAGTGGACAGGAAAAAGGAAAAAGGGTACACAGCAGAACAACGGAAGGATCGCGAAGTCGGAAGACGTCAGACTGGACATCAACCTTGGTTGATTGTCGGCAACACAAAATGTGAGGGCACCGCCCCGCTCCGAGCCAAGCCGGCACTCACCAGCAAGCTTGACCACGCAGAAGAGATCTCCCGGAGCACTCTGCGTTTCGAGACCGCCGCCGCCGCTGCCATTCCGACGGAGGCAGACGTCCCGCAGAGCTCCACAATACCCTGCCCCCCGGGCCTTCCCCCCCCCAACGGCCGACCGGAGACTAACAACACACGGCATCAGAAGCAAATGGCGCCTGGTCTCAACTTTACGCCGATCCTGCCGCCGGATGACCGGGGTAGAGGGGGCGTGTGCCGGCCGCGCGCGGCGCGCCCGGCGACGAAGCCGCCGCTGGGCGGCGGGCAGCAGAGGGAAGTCCTGCCGCTGCGTACGTTGCACAGCGGGCGCCGCGTCGCCTACGCGGCCCTGCCCAAGGGGCGCAGCCCCGCCAAGCGGGCGCCGGCGAAGAGCTGCGAGGCGCTGGTCAACCGGGGGAGCACCGGCACCACGCGGGGCGTGTCCAACAGCGTGCTCTCGTTCGTGGTCGAGCCCAAGCACAAGCAGCAGGAAGACAGCGAGGCGTCGACTCCTCGCACGCCGCAGCTGAACGCACCCAAACGGTCTCCGTCGACCGCATCGAAACCAGGCGCGGGTAGACCGAGTTTTCACGTCAAGCGCAATGGTGTGTTATTTCGCTCTGTGCGAGCCGGAGACAGCTGCAGTGCGATTGTCGCGGCCGCCGACAGTCGCGCCGTGCGAGGTTTGGCAACTTCGAGAGGGCACAGGGAGGTCGTCCCGAGACCAGACCCCTAGAGAGATTGTATCCAGGCATACAATGCTGTCGCGTTAGCCACATTTTATTGCACCTAAAAATCAACCTACGCTCTTGGTAAGTAACAAACATTTCCCCCGCAGCCTTCAGCGACGTGATGGTCAACGGGCTCCGGCACCTGATCCACGGCATCGACGACTACGAGGTGTCCGCCATGGATGCCGGCGCGGAAACCGGGCCCGAAGCAGCGAAGGCGGCGCGCGCGCACTACGAGTTCCTCCTGAAAGCGATCCAGCAGCACGGCAGCTCGGGCGACGACGGCCCGGGCGTCCTCGTCTGCGGCACGGCGGCCGAGCAGCAGCAGGAGGGAGGGGCCGGAGGGCAGGCGGGCACTGGCGCCGGAATTTCGGCGTCGGACGCGGAGTTCCTCGTGAAGCTGCACGAAGAGACCGGCTGCGCGTCCCTCTCCGCCTTTGCCCACCGGCACAAGGCCACCGGCCGCTCCGCCGCGATCGACGCGAACGGCAGCGGCCCGCTGATGGACCACCCGCTGCCGACGTTCACCCACAACTTCCACGAAGACTCCGACCTCGGCTTCTTCGTCGCGGGCGCCGGGCCGAAGCCGAGCGCCACCCCGCGGAAGGCGTCCGCCCAGTCCGCCCCGCGGGCCTTGCCGCCGGGGCCGAACACCGGTGCGCCGACTCCGTTCGACCGCACGTCCGAGTGCCTGGATGAGTCGCTCGTCAGTCTGCACAAACTGTACGGTATAGTCAAGGACGCAGCGTTGTACTCGCAGCAGGAGTTGCAAACGTCGTGTTCGACGCACCGCGGGCGGTTGAAGAACCTGAAGGAGGCGATGGAGACGCTGCGGGACCACTGCTTGGCGGCCGAGGAGCGCGACAAGCGGGCGGCGGAGCAGATCAAGTACCTCAACGAGCTCGTCAAGTGCACGAACCGGCGCCTCTCGAGCGTCAAGGGCCTCGAAGGTTTCGTGTTCGGCTGCGGCCAGTCGCAGGCCGAGGCGCGCAGCTGCGCGAGCGGCGGCGGGACCCCGCCGTGCTCGCCGGCGACGGAGCCGGCCCGCCCGGCAGCCAACCCGGCGGGGCACCGCGACAGCAGGGCGGCGTCGCTCACGCGCAGGCTCTCCGCCGCGCCCGCGTTGCCGGTGGCGGCGGGGCCCGACGTACCTTCCACCGAAGGAGCCGACCGGCTGGCCTTCGTCGACGTGGCGATGTTCGCGAGCAAGTACCTCTGGAAGAAGTCGAGCGCAGCGATGCTGACGGCTTACCAGATGTACACGACGCTCGTGCGCCGCTCCCTGCGGTACTGCCGGACGGCGTACCTGATGAGCAGCGACGTCTCGCAGCAGGCGGGCGCGGAGCCGCCGGGCAACTTCCTGGTCGTGTTCAAAAGCACGGAGGAGGCGCTCAAGTGGTGCGTCTCGGTGCAACTCGCCATCCGGCACATCCCGTGGCCCTCCGAGCTCGCCCACGCGCCTTCGGACGACGCGGCCTCCTCTTCGGCTGTCCCGGCCGCGCCGTCGTGGGCTTATCTGCTGGACCTGGGGGACGTGGTGCGGGAGTTCGGCGGCCCGGTGCTGCACACGGCTCGGCACGCGTCGGTGCGGTGCACGATGGGCGTGCACGAGGGCCACGCGTGGCCGGAGACGGACGGGCGGGGCGCCATCTTCTACCACGGGTTCGCCGTCATGAAGGCGGCGCTGCTCTGCTCGCAGGCAGAAGGAGGCCAGATCGCCGTGTCCGGCGCCGCGGTGTCCTCGGCGGACCACTGGCTGCAGACGTCGGGCTGCACGGCGTCCGATGCGATCCCGCTGCACCTGCCGGCCAGCCTGCAGCGGCCGTTCTACAAGCGGTGCCTCGACGACGAGGCGTCGTTCCACGTGCTGCGGCAGCCGCACGGGCCGGCCGGGTCGGACCCGGCGGCGGCCAGCTTTTCGGACCACGCGCACAACCCGAACTGGTGGCTTCCGTTCGCCAACCCTCCCCCGCTCGAGCCCGAGCTGCCGGCGTCGGCGGCGTACTACCGACGGGGCACCATGGGCCTCTTCGGGTTCGGCAACCAACACGTCCCGACCAACCAGTTGAACCGGAGGAGAGCGCGCTGCTCTGTGGCTGGCGACCAGCGAGGAATCGCGTGAAGTACCTGTCCAAGAACAAAGCGCATGGCAGCATCAGCAGCACGCCATCCGAACCCGAAAGAGAGTCTTCGGGCGGGGTTTCTGAGACCGCGCGCCGAATCGCACAGACCAATGCCGCCGCATCTTCGGCGAGCCAATGCACATGCGAGGCTCTTAGCCGAACCGCTACGCCGGACAAAGTCGTCGGTATCCATCGTTGCGGCCTGCGGCAGCGGTGGCACAATGGAACCGACACAATCTAACTAGCCCGCTGGCTCGAAGGATATAGGCTCTCTTCAGACAGCTTCTTTTGGGGGCGCAGATGAACGATGATGTTTGGTTTCAGCTTTGTTGTACACAAGTCCTTTTCCGGTGCCCGTCGTAGTGCTACTGCAGTCTTTCCATTCTGCAGAGTCGGCTGCTGTACCGGACCAGTTCTACATCCTTTAGCCCTTTCTTCAGACAGCTTCTTTGGTTGCGATTTCAAATTGAGAAACTCCATGCGTATTGCACCCATGGACATCGACCGGCACCTCTGTCGGCGGTGCAAGAGGGCACGCACTACGAAACCACGCCGCAGGAGGATGGATGATCGTCGAATGGATGGTCGCATCCGTAAACGAAACGTCATCAAAAGGTACCGACTTCTAATACCGACCGCTTAACAAAAAAAAACAGCCTGCCGTAAGTCCCAATGGGGCAGGATACCGCCGTAAGTCCGTTGGGCAGGCACCAGACTTCCGTAAGTCCCGATGGGGCAGGAAACCGCCGAAAGTCCGTTGGGCAGGCAAGAAACGACCATAAGTCCCAATGGGGCAGGATACCGCCGTAAGTCCGTTGGGCAGGCACCAGACTTCTGTAAGTCCCGATGGGGCAGGACACCGCCGTAAGTCCGTTGGGCAGGCACCAGACTTCCGTAAGTCCCGATGGGGCAGGAAACCGCCGTAGTCCGTTGGGCAGGCAACAAACTACCATTTGGCCTAACGGGGCAGGATACCGTCGTAAGTCCGTTGGGCAGACAACAAACTCCGTAAGTCCCGATGGGGCAGGATACCGCCGTAAGTCCGTTGGGCAGACAACAAACTCCCGTAAGTCCCAATGGGGCAGGATACCGCCGTAAGTCCGTTGGGCAGACAACAAACTCCGTAAGTCCCGATGGGGCAGGACACCGCTGTAAGTCCGTTGGGCAGGCACCAGACTACCGTAAGGCCCAATGGGGCAGGACACCGCCGTAGTCCGTTGGGCAGGCAACTAGCTTCCGTAGTCGGCAGGAGACTATGTCCTCTGGCAGGACACCGCCGTAAGTCCGTCGGCGGGCAAAGTCCCGAAAGCGCAGGACAACACCGTAAGTCCGTGGGCACGCAACAATTCTGTACGCCCCGAAGCAGCGGGAAAATGCCGTGGCAGGCGGACACCGCCGTAAGTCCGTTGGGCAGGCACCAGACTTCCGTAAGTCCCAATGGGACAGGACACCGCCGTAAATGCCGCTGGGCTGGCAATACACATGCTTCAGTAGGGAGGGACACGCCATAAGACTTGTAAGTACATGCGGGCACCGCTGTCTCAGGCCACACTTATGGAAGCTCCTATACCAGTATCGACTTATCACCGGGCTCGAATTCTTTTCTCAAAGAATAGAAGAATGGACAGCGTTTCCTTCATCATCGCGCACAAGGCTGATCTGAGGGCCGCCGCCACTGATAAAAGGCTTTGCCAGACGCAGTCGAAGCCGGAATCGACCAGCATGCCGCCGATCTATATGATGAGTTTGTGAGATCGGCCGAAGCAGACGCAGACGCCGTCAAAAGGGCCTCACTTGCCATCATCAGCCTTGAACCGTGTGCCGTGAAAGAAGAAAAGATGGACCCGCCTTCTGTGACGGAAGTGAAGGAGTACGCAGCGCTGAAGAAATGGAGCATGCCTGACCTGGAAACGATGGCCGGAATCGCAATCCCAATCGCGGACCTGATCGCGGGAGGGATGAGCTGCGAACGCGGGGATCATCCGCGCGTTTGGTCTGAGGCAAGCGCCAGAAGAACCGACTAGCACCGCCGTCGGTCCACCATTCTCAATCACCCCAACGTCATGAATTTGCTCAAACGTCCTTCACAACCATCCCGATACTATTCCTGCTCTCGACGCCACCGGCAGATTTGACTCACAAGCTGTGGTTGCGGTGCGAACCGGGGAATCAACGTGAACAGTCCCAGCCGTTTCGATCCATCGAGGAGCACCGTCCCATCAAAAACAGAAGGGAGTGTTTTACTCGTTCCGGGCGAAATCAATGGAGACCACGTGGCGCTGACAGCTCGAATCAAATCACGAGCGTTCGACGCAGCAGAACTCTTCGCCAGTGCACGCTCATCTACGCCACGAACTCGACGGCACAGAACAAAAACTTTCGAGCAAGCCGTCTTCTATATTGGGAAGATAGAGCGAAAGCAGCAAGAAAGACACGGCGCGGTTCAATTCCTTCTTCGATATGGATCACCCTGCGAACGCAATCGCGTCTCGCATCAACGTACCTGTCGTGGAGGAGCTTCTCGAGCTGATGGGAGCAGCACAACCGGGTGTGAAGAACGAATTCGTTCACAGACTCGGGTTTGGTTTCCCAGTTGTTGACGACTTGTGCGAAGAAGGGGTATTCGACGTGAAACCTGAAAACAGGAGCGCTCGAAAGTCGTTCATGTCCACGAAAAGAGAGCTGCAGAACAAACAGCAGCCCCCCCTGGAGTCCCTCCGACGACAAAGCATACGTGACGGGAATCTCCTCGAGATCTCTGCCCAGTTGAAAGCAGAAGTCAAAAAGGGATGGCTAGAGGGTCCCTTCTCGGTCGAGACACTCCCAATGGAACACTTCATTCCGATCAGGAGGTTCAATCGTGGGAGAAGCACCGCGGATGCGAAAACGGACGAGCGACGAATAAGGTCACCCGCGTCCACTCCCCAATAACACTTCTTGGCGTTGACAACGTGGTGGCGACAGCTGTTGCTTTGTTTCAAAATGGAGTCGTACTGCAGGCACAAGCCGTCCTCGATCAGTCGGACGCTTACAAATCGTTGATCGCCGATGAAGCACAACGAAAGTATGCAGTAATCGTCGCACTCAATGCTGCAACGCACGAGCTCGAGCTGTACCTCAGTAACGTGCTCTGCTTCGGGACGGAGTCGGCGGTTCTAGATTACAACTGCCTATCTCGGTTTGTATTCCTGCATCCGGGTATTTTGATGACTTTCATCTACTCGGAAGAGCCGACGACATCGAGCAGATGGCGTTCGACTTTCAAGAGTTCTTCTCGGCCATCATCGGTTTAATCTTCAGTGACAAGAAGAAGAGGATCGGGCAACTCATATCCTATTTGGGCGTGAGCATTGATGTCTTGTCTGCCTCCCTAGCTATCACGACCGAAAGGTCGGCCAGACTTAAGGCGACCATCGAGGAGATCCTGCGGAAGGACAGCCTGACACCACAAGCAGCGGCAAAGCTTGTTGGTCAACTCAGCTTTGTTCAACAGAGCATGACCGGGTCGGTAGGACGTGCCTACATACACCCGATACAATCAAGGCAGTACTCGACCGTAAACGTGGTAAAGCTGGGAGAACGACTATTTTCAGCTCAGGAGTGGTGGCAAGGAGCCATACTTCGATCCCAATTTCATCGGCGCATCGACTACAAAGCCATATTGTCACCGCGTACGCCTATGATCATCTACACCGACGCCACGCTGGGCACCCTCGGATTCTGCGTTTCGTACAAAGAGCATCGCTTTTACGGAAACACGCTCTCTGCGGTAGACAGAACGAACCACCATTAGTATATCGTCGATCCCGCCGACCGTGACAACATCCAACTGTACGAAACAGAAGCCGTCGTCTCGATTCAATGTTACTTGAACGACTTCCACGAGACCCTTTTTCCGGCTGCTATCCTCGAAGACAACTTTAACGTCTGTTCTCTTGCGACCCTCGTAAAGGGATACTCGCGGAACCAGTTATTCAACACCTTGCTTCGTAACTTCTGGCTCGAGGCAGTGTCCTCAGAATCGATGGAGGTGTGGCTAGAGAGGGTCGAAGCAGCGCATAATATTGCCGACCTTCCCTCCCGGCAAATGGGCCGCATCCGGTACCTCGAAGAATTAGGGTACCAGTACGTGCCGAACTTCAAAAGTGTCCTCTTTACCCGAAGAATGCGGGATGTGCAAGCTGAGTCTCCCATCGTCCCGTGTTCCGATCTCACAACTCACTGTATCCGACACCGGCCAAATGCAAGTCGGGTCAATCTACGCACCAACGCCTCTGCACCTGACCAACGTAGCCACGTCCACCTTTCCACCTCCTCTCACAGTCAGCCGTAGTTAGAGCTTGAAAACTCGGTCAGCTTGACACGATGCTTCTTCAATTAAAACGCTGAACAAAGGATGCGATCCTTGCGCTGGAATCAGGTGTTTATAGCTTGCGCTTGTGACCCTTCTTCCAACGAACAATACATTCAACGTTGTTGGTCCCTATCTCCCTTACACCAGCAAATTGCCCTCGAGAACAACCTGCGACGCATCTCTCCTTCTGCGATGGGAACAAGTGACAGAGATCTGCGTTGGGAATGGAAACATCTCTGTCGGCTACCTGGATTTCTCATTTTCGGAGCGTACCAGATGCATATTTAACACGAAAGGCTCTGGGTATCGCCCGATCTTTCCCATCGCAGACGAGCAGTCCCAAGCCGAAGACTCTCGAACGGACGAACCGCTTACAATGTGCAGCTCAGTGATTCGAGCCTGAGGAGCTCAATCACGCCCCCAAGTATGTAGAGTTGACCACGATAATAAAGAAAACTTTCAGTTCTTTAGAACTGAAAGTATTTTATTATCGATTAGTCAACCTCTACGACCGCTCAGGAAACGTCTTCGACGGAAGAACTCACGTACACCACGTACAGTGAAAGTTTCCCCCTCCCACCCACCCAACTGACAAACTGTCTGGACGCAAGTATCCGACTGGATCGGAGGTCATCGCCATGTTGAAAGCGGAGATGGAACGCGATGCAACCGAGGAGTCGGTGATAACTGACTTCACTGTGAGTCGAAAGCGCAAGTTGGAATACCTCGAGGGGCTGCCACCTCTGGCCGCTCGCGCGACAATCGATCAAGCCGTTCAATCGCTCACGGCATCCTCGGTCAAAGCGAGACGTGGCACCAATACTTCGTCGCAGTAAGGGCTTGGACGCACTACGCGGACCTTAAACGATGTCCCCACTTCCCCATTGACCCCGAAGAAATTCGTGGGTTCATAGCAATCCACACCAATGCGGACACCGCAGAGCGCACAATATCAGCGCTCGAGAAAGTCCAACGGTTCTTGGGGATCAATTCTCCGCTCAGAGTTCCCTTGGTGAGAGAAGTAATTCGAGGGATAAGAGGGAGGCAGACCGGAAAACGAAAAATGGATGCTATCACGTCGCGGCTTCTCGACAAAATTGTGGACATCCCCTGTTGCCGGCTCCAACCGTTCGTTAAACGAGTTTCGTCAGTTGGCAGTTCTATCGTACGTCTACTTGCTTCGCACCGGTGACGAAGCAACCAACAAGGTGACACCTTATCTAGGGGTTGCATTTGCAACATGCCGGAGAAGAAGAAAGGATGGCGGGGGCTATGCCCCATTCATCACCTGTGGCCTCACATCCGAGATAGTGTTTCCAACAGCCTGTACAAGGGTGCTTCCGCAGGGGTGCCGCGCAGGTCACATAAATGACAGCAACCCAAAGCTGTGCATCCTCCTGAAGGCCGGAAGATGGACCTTTAAAGAGTACATTGAATGGTCAAGAGTCCGCAAAAGAGGCATGGAAACCATAGCCCAAGAAGACCAAGACACGGAAAGCGAATGAGTCAAGTGCAGGGAATGGAAACATCTCTGTCGGCTACCTGGATTTCTCATTTTCGGAGCGTACCAGATGCATATTTAACACGAAAGGCTCTGGGTATCGCCCGATCTTTCCCATCGCAGACGAGCAGTCCCAAGCCGAAGACTCTCGAACGGACGAACCGCTTACAATGTGCAGCTCAGTGATTCGAGCCTGAGGAGCTCAATCACGCCCCCAAGTATGTAGAGTTGACCACGATAATAAAAAACACACAAAACACCCAACGATAACAATGAGAACTATCGCCGCCGCGGCGTTGGTTGCGTTTGCAGCTGCGTCCGTGTTGGACGAGCGCGAACACAAAATGCGGTTCACGTTCCATGCTGACGGACAGACGAGCGGCGACAACGGCGGCGTCGACCTGAGCACCGCCAAGACGTACCACAGGCACGAGGACACATTTTCAGCCATGCACTCTTCGTCTGACGCGAAAGTGGAGTACAAAGGAAACACTGCCACAAACACTAGGGCCGCCAAGCCGTTGGCGACCAGCCGTTGCGTCGACTACAAGGGTGAGACGGACGCGCTGTGCGCCCAGACGATTAACTACCCGACGTGCCCAATGACGTTTGAGGCGGCGTGGTACCGCTGCTTGATGCTCGGAAGTTACCTGTACCACCTCGAGCGTGTCGAAACTACTGCCGCTCTTACGTGGTATACCAGCGCTGACTGTACTGTGTACCGTACATTCTGCGAGGTCAACCACGAGACCCACCTTGATCAGTATGAAGATGAAACGTACGACTACACGAATGTGTGCGACGGAACTGTTTCGATTCAATACTCGTACAGCAACCAACTCAACTTCGGTGCCAACAAGTCTTCAGCGATCTCCGTCGGAAACTTCCGCCTGCCGCTCGGTCAGCAGGAGTCGGTGTATGCTTTCTACAACGGAGGCAAGCTCATTCGCGAAGAGTTGCTCACTGTAGCCGCCTTCGAGCGGGATGTTGACGGATACGTTGTGCTCTCAACCGGCGGTGTCGACCTCCACCGCAGTAGACGTCGCAGTCCCGAAGGCCTGTGGTCGCAGTTCGATTTCGTTGTGAACACGTTCGAAACCGATGTGAAAACGTCTGAGGTCCTCAGCCCGTTCCACTACCACATCTCCCCGCTCCCTGCGTTGTCGACATGCCCAAAGGATGGGCACAAATGGCACCGTCACTCCCGTAAGCACCACGGCGGCGGCGTCCACACAGGGCTCATCGTGTCAGCGATCGGTATGAGCTTCTTTGTATCCCAGCTTCTAGACATGAACACGAAGCAGGGAAATAATGACGTGGCTGGTGGGGCCTGCTTCATCCTCGTTCTCGCAAGTTGGCCGAAACTCGAAACTCAGCAAGGCCAATCTGAGAACAAGAACAAAACACCACCCCATCTTCGATGCACGTGGGGCGGCCCAGGGCCACATTCATTGCGAATGTGTTCGTGGTGTCGGTCACAGGAGTCTTTTTTTGGCTAGCCAAAGTGAGACAAAGAGTGAAAGAGTACGTGCAGTAGTGAGAAGGGAAGAGGACGAGTGTAAAAGAAGTTGGCGGTAGCACAAACTACCAGGCCAGAGGAGACCACCGCAAAAAGATTTCTTACGTTTCCTTATCCCTCAGAACCAGCACCAATAACAACGACCACCCCATCTTCGAGGGGTGAAAGAGGACGTACAGTAGTGAGTAGAGAAGAGAACGAGTGTAAAAGAAGTTGGCGGTAGCACAAACTACCGGGCCAGCGGAGACCGCCTTTCCTTATCCCTCGAAACCAGCACCAATAACAACGACCACCCTATCTTCGAGGGCTACTGTAGCTAGCCCGCCAACGCAAATTGCTCTCCGTCCCCTTCCTGCTCCCTGACTATCATTCACGTGAACAACCGTTGAGTCCGATTGCTTTCTGACGCCAAATCAATTTTTGCAGCCGCGGTTGTCGTCCTTGCCATTGTTTCGGTCGGCGCACACTGGTACATTGTTAAGCGTCGCGCGTGGTTCACCGCTCGTGCTCTCCAAGCGCAGCAGATCCAGGTATGAATTGTTGTCCCCCCTAATCTTGTGGGAGGTGATTCTGTCTTGTTTTTGCATTCTGCAGCCATTATTTCAGCCTAAACGAGCATCCGACCAGTTATTTTGAGTTTCCCGAGCAATTTAAGACCACCCAAGTGGCAGGTTTCTGGTTTTGAGCTGCTGGGGGTCCCCCTTTTTTGGAAAAACAGGAGTCTTTCAGGGTCCTTTCAGGGTCACACGCATCGCTGCCCTGTCATTCTCCCTGTCTGCAGGCGCTGATGATAGCCCGCCTTGTCATTCTCGTAGACGGATTTACCTAAGGTGAGATGTTGCCAACGCATCGAGCCGGCAGTTCGAGGCATGTCTACCGGGACACACAGATCTCACTCAAACCATCTCCATGTCAGGGTTGCGTCGTATTAAATGCAACACCACCACCTACGAAACGTTCAATCGCAGGTCGTCTCCGCGACTGTCGTCGACCCCAGCGAGCTGTCGAGGTGCGGATCTATCGTGCAGGGAGTCCCCGTGGACATCTCGTCAGGAGAGAAGTGCGCTGGGCCGCTGCCGCCCGCAACGGCGTCGTCGACCCCTGACTTAGCCTGAAGCCGCGCTCAAAGATCTTTATATGCAGGACAAACCGTTGTTTAAACAACGACCAACAGACTTGAAAATGCAGCGTTTCTGCCTAAACATGATCTACTCCCCCAACCAAGTTTTCCTCTCCGATGCGATGTCCCACCATCTACGCCTTTCCCCCCGGACTTTCTACACTGGGTGCGAAAGAAGAGAAAGAACGATGCCGCAGTCTCATACGATACCCTACGTGCAAACCGGGGTGACTGCGAGGTGCAAGCAAGCGCTTCCAAGCACAAATTCCAACGCTTTTTTTTTTTTTTTTTTTTCTCGACCCTATCTTTCCTTGCAACATACAGAACTTAGCAGCTCTCTGGTCCTGAAAACATCCATTCTGGCAGCAATATGTCGAAAGAAACTCCATTTCTCTTCGGTTGGGTCCTACACAAGTCATATCGATTCGGATATCACCAGTTTGCGTCCAGTTTTTTTAAACGACACTTCACAATTTTGTCGTCTCGTCGTCCATCCATCTCCCGCGGCAGTTCGTGTTCATGTTTTCAGGGCCACCAGCTTCTCCTTGTTTTTTTTTTCGCGTTTCCGGAACGTTCTCGGGCTTCTCGTTTTGCGCCCACGCCCGTGTTTCCAGCGAAACCCAGAACCGCGGTCTCTGGTGCCTGAACTACCCACCTGGCAGTTGCAGCCAAACAGGGAGGGGAGGCAAACCGGTGTGGAAGCATTGCACCGCATGAACCACCCACTCCTGTACGAACGACGAGTAAAGAACTTTGGCTCGCAGGGAGCTGTTCTTTTTGACCCGGTATTACGGGCCGGTATCACGAGAGTATAAGGTGTCGCTTTTTTCGCCCATAAACGACGCACTTTTTCCCATCCCATTTTTCGAACCGAAGTCGGACGCAACATGGCACGTGCTCGCGCACAAACGGCGCGCGAGTATTCAAAAAGAGCCACGCGCGTGCCGTTGTTGCAGTAGCGAGTGAGGCATACCAACCGATTAGACGCCAGCATTTCTTCAAGACAACAGGGGCCTCCAGCGCTTCCCCTCGGGGATACCAATCCCCTCGGGGAAACCAGCTACCCGAATATTTCGACCAGCACCCTGTAGACTGCCGATAGTTGCGGTGGAAGTTCTGGTTGGCACAACCTCCCCCACCGCCGAGGGAACTGCTGCATACGCCCTTGCAACCCTTCCCGCCGTGCTCGCTTTATTTCCCTTCCGGGAAGTTGCGCGCCCGCCTTATTTTTTTTCTCTTTTTTGCTCTTCTAGTTGATGTTTTTTTTTTTTAGTGGTGTGACGAATCGTCCGCTTCGAGACGTGCCGATGTCGTCGTTTCACGCCGCCGGTGTGCCCATCTTGCTTTGGTCATGAGCGACGAGCTACGAACAACCGCCGCCAGAAGAGACTCGTACCGCCGTCCTGTCTGCTGACACTCTGGTTCCGCGCTGAAGGAGGACCGATGTTGAGCACATAACGATTCCAAGTACATTCTTGCAACCCCGAACCGGAAGTCGACAACCGCTGCACGGAGCGCGGTGGACGCTGTTGCCCCACACTCCGACCACAATGTATTATTTGGCCTGCGCCTTTTTAGTTTCTTTTCGCCTCGCAAAAATCGGCCTGCTTTGGGGTGGCCGGCACATTACCGTTGACGGGAAATATCGAAAATTTGCATGATGAGGAATTTCATTGAGGACGGATGGCGTGGCTGTGATCGTATCGGCTGGGGCAACATTGCCTGTGCCTCCAGACGTTCAGCCTTTCTCCGTCATAAAGGCCGGCCACCCGCGCCTTCTATATTGCCCTTTTCTCTCGTCTCCTTTTTGTGCTTTCCCCTTCTTTTTCCTTGCCTACAAGCGCACACATTGTGTGCCCGGCTCGACCGCCTCGCTTCTCGAGCTCTCTGCCATCTCTCTTTTTTTTTCTTGCTTTCGGGTCTCACCATCGCAGCACCCAAATGATGCGCTGCTAGGAGAAGCGCTCGCTCTCTTTTTTTCTTTGCAGTCGCACCAGTGTGCGACTCGAGTTTGCAACCAATTGATTCTATTTGCCCTTTTCGTTGCTGTCGTCGGATGCTTCTGCGAACCATGCAGAAGCCGCAAGCAGCGTGGTGTTTTTTGAGCATCGTCTGTTTTGCAGGTACTCTATTTTACTATTACGCCAGCTACCCATTTCCCGCTCAGAAAGTCAGACGGTTCGGAGACACTGAAACCGCCCAGTAAATGGAGATGGGACAAGCACATGAGGATTCTAGTTCTGTGAAACTGATTGCCACCCTTAGAAACGGCGTTGCCTGTGCTCTCGATGGGCGGTCCTGGCTACTACGAGCCGCGAACAGCCACCTGACAACCAGACTTGCATCGCTGCCTGTCAGTCGCAGAGATACGATCGAGGACAGCCCCACCGAAAGCTGAAGAATGATCATAAACATCAATCTAGGCTTGACGCGACGCAATCCCTGGTATCGCGTCAAGTCATCGGGGAATCTCTGTCGGCGTTGCACTGAGAACAACACTGCCTGTCTGTCTTGCCATCGTCGGCCGTGACGGTTCAGCTTAGATTGCAAATAATCTGTGGCGATAATCTGCATCGCCGGCATCGCGGTTGCCTCTTCGCACGTGATGTGTCATGTTTTCGCCTTTTCAGCTCGTTTGATCGTCGCGCTCAGGCGCTCGCTTGGTGCTTCGCTTCTCCTCCGACTGTTCGTCCAGGTGCATCGGTTGCGTGTCGATAGCTGCTTCTTCACTTGCGCGTGGGCGAAGGCCGTGCTGTCCTCTGTGGTGTCGTCTGCCCGCTCGGCTTCTTCGGTTGCGCTTCGATGTCTTCCTTTCCGCTGTGTACATGTCGACTTCAACACCGAGTCCAACGCCCCCATTTCACGCAGGACTTTCCCCTCAAAAAATTACCCCCAACACTAAACAAACACAAAGAAGTATCTCTCTCCACTACCCACCACCACCGGTCCCCCCCGCCCCCCGTTCCCTCTGAAACGAAAATGTTGACCACCTCCATAAGAAGGGTGATGCTGCAGGCGGCTGTCTCAGCGCCAGGACCGCGGGCGGGGATGTTCGCAACGCGTCGGTTCTACGCCGTGGACGCCGAGAAGGAAGAAGACGTGGAGAAGCCGGTGCCCGACGTGGAGGAGAAGGACGCGAAGGACAAGAAGATCGAAGATCTGACGAAGAGCCTCGCCTACTCGCTGGCGGAGGCGGAGAACGCGCGCAAAATCGCGCTCAAGGACGTCGACAACGCGCGGAAATACGCGCTTAAGGGCTTCGCGAAGGAGCTCCTTGACGTGGGCGACAACCTCGAGCGAGCGCTGGGATCCGTCAAGAAGGAACAGATCGAGGGTTCTCCCGACGTTGCCGCCCTCCACAAGGGCGTCGAAATGACCAACCACCTCCTGCACAGAGTCCTCGAAAGGCACGGCATCACCATCCAGAAGGTCGCCATCGGCCAGGAATTCGACCCGCAGTGCCACGAAGCGCTGTTCAACATCCCGGCCACCGCCGACAGCAAGCCGGGCACAATCGGCAACATCATCAAGACTGGGTACGACTACAAAGAGCGCGTCCTCCGCCCCACACAAGTCGGCGTCTTCTCTGAGTGAAGTATGCGTCGAACCCCACGTTTTATCTACATCCACCCGCAGCAGGTACACTGAGACAAGAGGCGAGGACTGCTCACGACCAGGGCTTCTTCTCGTCCTCTCCGGATGACATCGACACGATGGGCTAGCGCTGGCACCGCATGAACTATTCTTCCTGCCCTTGTACATGATGCGTTGGGCCATGTTATCACCAAGATCTGCACTAGGCAACCGTGTCTCGAGCGCGTTCCACTGCTCGTCCTCGCATCATGCGAGCTCGCAGGGTGCAAGCTTTTTGTCAGTCAACCCCAGCCTGTGAGAGCTTCCGGCTCCATCGGACTCGCAAGTGCCAACGGGTGCTGTGTTATTTGATTGTATGGTTTCAGTTATGACGCTGACGCTAATACGTTTCACACAACGCAGGCGTCGCCGCCGTGGAACTGCCGTCAGCTAGCCACTTTTCAAAATGGCAAGAAATTCCGTTGCAGGTCGGGTGAAAACTGAGTCCTCGTTCCCATCTTTCCTTTTTTGAAGAAGAGGGAGGGACTGCAGCCACATTCCGTGGCATAAGTTTGCGCCCCGACATGCGCGGGGATGTCCACGCAATGAGACGGTCTCTGTCATTGGGACAAGCCCTTTTCGCGTTAGCATTGGGTCTGGTTCGAAGGACGAGAGACCTGAGATGAGGTCGCGGGCGTGTTTCCAAGGATTGCACCGACTGACACTCTTAGCAGACACTCTATGCTGGCCCCATGCTGACAATCTGCGCAGTATTCCGTCCGGGAGAGGTCCAGACACCGTACGCACCCGGCGTTCGCAACGGCCCCCTTGACGACAACACACATTCACCGTCTCTGCGCTGAGTTTCTAGTAATTGATACGGTCGGGTGCAGTCTGTTTCGCTTTATTTCTCCTTTTTTCTCTGCCCCAGAGACCCACGAGGTCCATCGTAACAGCGGTACTTAACCGTGAGCTGATGCTCCGATCTATGCCTACGGGCAGGCGTACATGCTGCCGCCTTCCACCCACTTGCAGCCCGCTCTCAGTCAGTTCTGCATCTTGCAGTGCTGTGCTTCTTCCGGGGCACAGCACAAGAGGATAGCAACGAGGGGCAATGCGATCCCCCTGGTTTCTGAAGGACGGCGACGACCGCGCCATCAAGTCTCTTCCAGTTTCCTATCTCCGCCGCCTCGGATCTCCGCCGCCTCGGTCCGACCAGTCTTGCCAGCAACGCAAAGCGGCGTGTTGTGCGCCGGAGGCGAAACAAAGGCCAGCAAACAGGGGGGGTCTGGCTCCCACCCCCGATTAACCGCACCGGCCGAGGCCTATGAATCTCCATCGGGGGTTCTTTTTTATATCCACTGGGTCGCCGATCCGACAGTCTTGCTAGCCCGCGCACCGACGGCCGAAAGAGGGTCTACTCCCCCCCCCCCCTTCCCAGAAGTCGCCGAGCCTCAGAAGCTGGAGTTAAAAGCTGGAGTTTAAAAAGCGGGGGTCACACCCGCATATCGGGTGTGATTCTGGCACGCCCTCTTTAGCTCGAGCTTCTGAGGCTGGACCTCACCGTGCAGCCTTCGCATGCTTCGCGACGCAACGAGGCGTTCCCCTTTTTCGTGTTCTGATTCGCGAGTTCAGCTGAACGACCCCCTGCCCGGTGCTCCAAGGAACTTGTGTCGCAAGCGGTCGTCCATCATTCACATTTTTCCACGCCGTCTGAGGCCCATCGTTTTCTGTCCCCCCGAAGGGCGGGTCGGTGGACAGGCGGCGGAACCCTGGCAGCCACCTGACACTCGAGCTCTCCACCGTACCCTGCCTTCACTGCCCTGTTTTCTAACATTTCATTGCGTCATCAGTAACCGAATGGTTGGAATAGTTTTCTTGGCCTTGCCGCAGGTCCTGGTTTCCGTCGCGCTTTGTGAGTTCTTCACCCTTATGCCCGTTTCCAGTGATCGAAGATTTGCTGTAGCTAGGGCCGATGCCTCTTGAGAACACAGATCATCGGGTAAGACAGCTCAGCACGGAGAGGTGCTTTGTGCTAAATTTTTTGAGCACGACACAAAAAAAACTCGGATATCCAATTTTGGCAAAGCTTGCACGCGTCCGACCATTGGTCACATCGGCAGGTACCGCAGACACGACATTTTGTGAAGCCCCCCCCCGGGGAGGGGTGCGGGAGACAGACGGGCTCGTGTTTTGTGGCAGAAACATGCACGCCGAAGATGGCAGCGCGGTTGAGTGCGCTGCCGAAACCCCGCCTCCCCAGGACGTTCCTATCATTTTCGTCATCGGCAGCACAGGGACCGGAAAGTCAAAGCTTGCGGTGCACCTGGCGACGTGGCTCCGTGATGCGAAGGGTCTTGAAGCAGAGATCATCAACGCTGACGCCATGCAGATGTACAAAGGCCTCCCCGTCGCTACCAACCAGGTCACCGGCGACGAGGACCACGGTGTCAAACACCGGTTGCTAGGGTACTTGGACCCCTTGGAGGGGCCAGAGGCGAGTGTAGTTCAGTTTACGCGTGATGCTTCACTGTTAATCGACGACATGGTCAAACGCAACGTCGTCCCCATTGTATGCGGCGGCAGCAACTACTACGTCCAAGCTCTTCTCTTCCGGGACCAACTTGTCTCCGAAGCGCCGGCGAAAGAAGACAAACCGCAGCCCAAAGCGAGTAACGAGGCAGATTCCAGCTTGTTGCCTGGTGGCAGTGATGACAGTGTGCCACACGCCAAGCCAAGCGGTGGGCCTGCAACAGCAGCTTCTTCTGGCAGGCCGTCTTGCGCACAGGTGGCCGAAGCTCTGTGTCAGTTTGACCGTAGCACCGCAGCACCGAAGAAGCAGCGCGTTGCCGCAAGCCCGCTTTACTTGCTGTTGAAGAAGGTGTGCCCGGCTGCCGGCGAAAAAGTGCACGCGAACGACGTGCAAAACGCGAAGAAGGAACTCGAACGCTACCTCCGAGAGCATCCGGAGGATGGAGAGACGGCGGGTGAGTTCACCCGTGCTCTGACCATGAAGGGAAGCGCAGCAACTGCAGCAGAAAAGGCAAGCGAAGGTGGTGAGTCAGGCCGACTGCCGAGCAGCGTGGTCGACGTGTCGGTGGCGACGAGCATACGAACCGCTGAAGATCTGCACATGCTGCTGCAGCAGGTGGACCCTCTTATGGCGGGGCGGTATCACCCGCGGGATACGCGGCGGGTCAGGCGATCGTTGGAGGTGTATTCTGAAGAAGGTGTGCCGCAGAGTGACGTGATTCGTGATCAAAACAAGGAGGAGCCGCGGTACCTGCCGGCTGGGCGGAACCTGGTGTTGTGGGTCGACTGCGAGCGCTCGGTGCTGTACCCGCGCTTGGACGCGAGGGTGGACAAGATGGTCGCAAACGGCATCCAGCGAGAAGCGACGAGCTTCTGGGAAAAAGTCCGCGCTGCGCAGTGCACAGACGACCTCGGCGTGAAGGGGTTGCTCGGGGCCATCGGTTTCAAGGAGTTCCACCCCTTTCTCGCCGGCGTCGCGCCGCTGGAAACCTGCATACAGACGCTGAAGACGAACACCAGACGATACGCGAAGCAGCAAGTGCAGTGGATTCGCAACCGATTTGCCACTCGGGAACAGGTGCCCATTTTCCGCGTAGACAGTACGGACGTCAAGGAGTGGTCCACCCGAGTAGGAGACCCTTCGACGGCAATCGTGAATTCGTATCTAGAGGGCCGTGCACCATCTGTCATCTTTCAGGATCGTCTTGCGCGCAATGAGCTGAAAGCCGAGCTCAACCCGTCACTTCACGAATGCGAAACGTGCTCCGGGCACCCTGTTGTATCCGGAACACGGCAATGGGAACTGCACTGCGCATCTAAAAAGCATCGAGCCGGCCTCAAGCGAAAACGTTGCAGCCGCAGCACTGCTGCGGCTTTTCGGCGGAAGGCGGAGGACACGTGCTTGCCTTGCGACGGCGAGGTTGACAATTCAGACGTTGACTCGTTCTCACCGTAGCCGCGGTGATGAGATGCGCTGCGTTCTAAGCGCAAACCCTTTTCCCGAAGTTACGGGCCTTGGTCCTGGCTGGCACTCCCAGTAGGGACCAGATCTTCGTTACCGTTGCTCAGTCAAGACACCCAGTGTGACCTTGGCACTGCTCTAGCCGCAAAGCAACCATCGACCTGCTGCTTCCCGTTCGGTACCACAGGAAATAGGCTCATAGCAGACAGTGACTTGAGAAAACTCGAAGACGAGTCTGCGATACCCCCACGCGAAGTTAGCGCACTCCTGTTTGGGACAACGCGAAAACCGTGCCCTACACGACAAAGGCATGTCTCTACAACTCGACTAGAGGCGATACCGGGACTAACCCGTCGACCAAGCCAGACCGGGACAACTGCAATTTTACTTCACGCACAGAACAAAACTTCATCCTCGCAGGTGACTCACCACCCCCCCACTTCTTAACAAGAGAATAGTAAATTTAAGGTTGGGAAGCGAAAGCAGTGCGCGCTTTGGATTCGCACGTGATTCAGTTCTTGCCCAGCCTCCCCATTTGATTTCCAGGCAATGCGGTTCTGGACTCTGCTGACTGCGTCTGTATGCGTAGTTATGGCGGACGAGCAATGCGGGCAAGGAGAGAACTGCAAGCTGCGACCGGGGTGCTGTGTGTCCGGGCTGACGTGCTATCGCGAGGCACTTATCGTGCAACCAGATATTGTTGTATGGGTGTGTAACCCCGAGTGTCGAACGGATATAGTAACATGCACCCTGTGGACCGGAACAGCAACACCACTGCCTGAAACCGCTGTACCTATTCCCACGACTCCCTCACCCCAGACGTTAGCACCGGCAACTCCCTCACCCCAGACATTAGCACCGGCAACTCCCTCACCCCAGACATTAGCACCGGCAACTCCCTCACCCCAGACATTAGCACCGGCAACTCCCTCACCCCAGACATTAGCACCGGCAACTCCCTCACCCCAGACACTAGCACCCGGAACTCCATCCCCCGAGACTCGTCCGCCTGAGACACAAGCTCCAGGTACACTGACTCCTCCAACGGGCGCCCCGCCTACTTCGGCCCCGGCTACGGACCCTCCTAGCACGAGTGCCCCCGCAACGCGTACGCCTCCGAAGCCCTCTATTGTCCCGAGTCCGGCGTGCCCGCCGGCAAGACCAGTGTCACCGCCTGCGCCCGCACCAACACCACCCTCTGTTGGGTGCTACGGATACAGGCTAAGAATCTGGTCCAGCTGCCGACACTCCCCCGGTTGCTGCGGGCGTGGCCTTTCGTGTTACGAACAAAGCATTTACAACGCGCATTGTCTCCCGTCGTGCAGCCCCAACCGCTGGTGGACGTGCCGCAACCTGCAGTACGTCGCCGCTCCCACACCGAGGGTGCCGTCATGCCGATTCTACCTCGCCAACTACGCAACGTGCACGCACACACCCAGCTGTTGCGCCTACCCGAGCAAGTGCTACCAGCAGAACCCGTACTACGCGCAGTGCCTGGCAAGTTGCGACAGCCGTCGCCAAAAGTGTCAGGTCGTGCTATGATACAAATCTGCGAACCCGCCGGAACAAAGAGGCTGAGAAACGAGGAAATCGCAGCACGGACACCCCGCGTTCAGCGCAACCTTGCGTTTCGGCGCTCATCGGCAAAAAAAAAATGAATAACTTCTCGAAGTGCAGGTCTGGTCGGAAATGACGTTGGCGACGGGATGCTGCAACAATCATGCGGCTTCGTATCGAAAGCTAGAGGACTGCGCGTTCTGCACCACAAGCAAACCCCCCCTTTGTTTTGAAGCCGACGAAGAAAGAGTGACAGGTAGCGGCCAACCAAAAAATGGTGTGTGCACTTGAAAAGGCACACGAGCGAAACGCGACGAGCGAAGGAGGAGCAGAGGATTGGACCCTGGAACTGCAGTTCCTAGCTTACGGGGCCTTGTTCGCTTCTCCCTTTTTGCGAAGACCGCAGTGCTCCGGCCCCACAAGTTGTAGGAAGCAGGGTGTTTGCGGGCGACGAAACGTTTCCGTGCAAACTATGCGACACGAGTTTCCTACCTGGGACGCATTGGAGCAGTAAACAGTGATTTTTTCGGCGTGGTTTCATCCTGGAGCCTGGAGGCGCATTGTCGACATGTGTGCCCCCCGTCCGTGAACGGGTTAGGCTACCTTTCTTTTTGCCGCAAGTGCCATGATAGCTGGACCCATGACCGATGTGAATTGTCTGAATGGAGCCGATGCATTCTGCTGTTTTTGCGCTTTGCACATGGGCAGCAGCGGCGCGCACACGTAACCAGCTGATACTGGCGCTGTTGGATTCAAAGTCAGCATCAGCGCGACTGGTTTCGCGCTGCTGTCTGAAAGTTACGGGGTTTGCTCAGCCGGCTGCGCATACAGCACAGGTTGCGGCGTACTGGATGCACCTACTGTGGCTATGTTCGTCACGGTATTCTCACACTGGACTAGATCCTGTGCTGCATCTCGTTTTGGGTCTATCCCCCACGGAGTGCTCAAAGTAATGAGCTCCAAGAGACGTTCCAAGCAGGGCCCCGTAGTAACTGTAAAAAGCCCCGGTTGGTCGTCGATGAAGCGAAGCGATGAAGCGAAAAGCAAAATGATAAACCAAAACTACGCATTTCTTTCATATTCGCGCGGTACCAGGGAAAGCTACACGGGAGCCAAGCTTCACGTGTTCGGCGGTACTGCAGAGCCACGGGCCCACGGGTCAAGTGGCTACCGATTTCCCAAACCAAAGCATCAAGGCGCGGCGCACCTTGGGGGTTCTTCTTCTTCTTCTTCTTTTCTTCTTCTTCTTCTTCTTCATACAAGTAAAAGAATAAAACAAAACTACGCCTTTCTTCTTCATATTCGCGCGGGCATGGTGCCATGACCCCGCACAACTGCAACAATTAAAAGCGAAGGAACAACTCTCCCCGCAGTATCCCTTGGGTTCAAAAGCACTTCGTATCATCCCGATAGATATCACGATAGTGTGCCCGTAGCCTGGGGCTGCGAGGATATAATGATGCCCTCTATGATGCCAGACCTCTTGCTCAAGGCGAACGTTCTTTGGGTAGCGAACTCGTTACCTCCGTAAACAGAGAGACTGCTCAGCCAGGAACATGAGTCTCTGCCTGTGGACAATTGACCAATGGAAGGAAGCACTTGAGCCACGGTCTTACGTGAGCACAATGTGGCATCCATAGCTTCCCTCTCTCTCTCTCTCTCTTTGCCGTGGTTGGCATTAATTCTCCTCTCGTAGGTTTCGGCTAGTAGGGCGCAGGTCGAGCCTGCCCTGACTGAACTTTCCTGCAAAATCAATCATGAAGGGCTGCCGCCAGGGGTGTTTCTAAGTCGCTGCCCACGGGGCATCTCCGGCTTTGCGTGGAAAAAAAATACCGTGCGACAAAAACAGCATACCTCGCCACACCCAGAAGCAGTACTAAAAACTAAGAAATAGCTATTTTTTGCTCGAGAGAAAAGTTGTTTTCTTGCACTCGAGTTTTCCGGATTGCCACGAGGGCCCCCCGGCTCTTCTTCTCGAGGCAAGAAGATGGCTTTTCCACCTGCCAGACGACCTTGACACACTGCGAGAGGCTACTTTTAGGGACAAGAACGATGCGAAAAATGCCGTATTTGCGTACGCCTGATCTGTGATGAAAGAAGAAATAAGGGTTTGGTGTGCACACTGATCTACTCGAAGAAGAGCACGAGTCAGTGTCAAATGAACGCTGCACTTGGGGTGTGATTCAGATGCGTCTTGAGTGTTGAAGTTCAGTGTGGCACCGCTGTCTACTGTAATGTTGTACACGACCGTGGGCACGGCTTGTGGCACAGGACCTTTGGGTCCTTTGCCCAGATCCGGCGCAAGGTTCTCATGCACGAGATCAGGCCAGTGTAGCGCTGTTCGTACTTTGCCTGGCTCGCCATCCCAGCAACTCGTTTTCCCGATCTTCGACGGCGAGTTTCGCAACATCTTTCTTTGTCTTTGGCATCCTCCCCCCTGAGATCGTGTTGGAAGTGCCTGAATTGGGACGGAAAACCAAAAGTGTCTACAGTGAAGAAAAGTCCGCTTACAGTGAAGAAAAGTAGCCTACAAGCAGTGGAAACAGTAGAAAAGTCGGCGGGCAGGTGGAAAAATAACTTTTTAGCCCAGCAGTGCTCTCGTTTTTTCGAGTCTTCCTTCTCGTGCAGGATGCTCCCGCACCTTTCGAGCATTTTCCAGTGCCGTACTTTTCTGTTGGCATCGGCACTGATGAGCACGTTTTCAAGTGCCCAATGACCTCCAGCCCGAAGCTCGAGAACTGAGCCAAGGCTACGGACTATCGTGTCGGCGTTCTGCCGCGCCACCCCACCGCAGACAGGGGTCGTCAGGTTCCTTCCAAGGGGGCAGTTGGCCGCGAACTTTACCGAAACTTAAAACGTCGTACCAGCAACGGCATAAGACAGCCGATAGGGCGAGAGTCGCCAGAAAGACAAGCGACAGAAAGAGCCGCTCCGACAAGTTTCCAGAAGCATGACCGGAAAACAAAAAATCTGCCGAGGCGTCGCAAGCAATCAAGCAAATCTGAAACGACGGTCGCCAGACAATGAGCAGGCCTACTTTCTCTCAAGCAAACAACCGTACAACAATTCCAAACACGCAAGCTATCTATGTGATGCCGATTTACACGTGCCCCTCACCCAGTACCTTCCATTTCAAGCATGCCAAAATGAAAAAAAAAAAACCACCAAACTGATCGTCCTTCGGGATCGACGGTAACACAAAAAACAACCAACTGAAAACGAATCCAGCAAAGAGCTTCTGCAATGTGGAAAGGACGTCTTAACCCCTTACCGACCGGGCACCATCGGCTTTTTTCCGGGGTTACGGGTCTAAATCCTGGTCACGTCAGGTTGGCACCTTGTAGACTCCTCGAGGGGGGGAGCGGGATTTCCTAGGTTCAAGGGCGGGAATAAAGAGATACGCCACATATCTTTTCAGCTGGAAACAATTTGCGCCCGTAACAGCTGGAACGATGCCGTGCCTGAATATCCGCACGACGTACCCTTTGTTCAGTGGGAGTTGAGATTCTCTGTCAAGATGCTAGCCGCCGCCATAGGGCGGGCTATTCCAAAAGGAGGAGAGCCCGCGAAACAACGTGTCAACACACGCCTGCCAGGCGGTCTCGTCCGCCAGTCAGAACGCCCCCGGCTGCGCCACCATCGGTGCAACAATCATCTTTGACAGGGCCACGGCTCGCTCCGCGCCCACGGCGCAACGACTTGCGCCCGCCGTAGTAGTACGGGATAGTAGTGGGGCGACCGGATACTCCTCGGAGACATGGTCCCTGCACTCTAACTCGTCTCTCTCTCTCTCTCTCTCTCTCTCTCTCTCTCTCTCTCTCTCTCTCTCTCTCTCTTCTCTCTCTCTCTCTCTCTCCTCTCTCTCTCTCTCTCTCTCTCTCTCTCTCTCTCTCTCTCTCTCTCTCTCTCTCTCTCTCTCTCGGGAATGCTTTGTGCGCTTCACTCGGTGACAGTGATAAGTTCAATGATAATGAACGCGAAAGGAAGAAAATTAAACGAATTGCACTTACGATGGGGTAACCCCCCGAGATAGCCGCTGAATGGTGAGAGAAACAGGCTAGCCCAGGAGGTCACGGGGGACGGAGGGCGGGAACCCAGGTCCCCTGGACCTCGCGCTGAACGCGGACACGAAAAACAAGACAAGCAAACCGGTGTGGGTGGGTGGGAACTTTTGTTGTCTGATTCCTTTGAATCCGGTGCCCAACACCTTCCTAGAGAGTGGTTCGTTACGCGCTTAGCATTCCCACGATGAATCGACAGAATGCTTTGTGCGCTTCACTCGGTGACAGTGATAAGTTCAATGATAATGAACGCGAAAGGAAGAAAATTAAACGAATTGCACTTACGATGGGGTAACCCCCCGAGATAGCCGCTGAATGGTGAGAGAAACAGGCTAGCCCAGGAGGTCACACCACCAAACCCATATCGCCAGTCAGGAACTGCCTAACTGCAAGTGCCATGTCGGCCACATTCTTATCGGAAATTGCCGATAACGGAACCCGTGACGGAAGGTCAGCAGGATTCCCGGCGCTTTTTACCCAGCGCACAGATAAGGAAATGTTCATGTGGCGCAGGCGTGTGAGCCCGTTCACCACGGCATCGTTCAAAGTCTGCGATCGCAGACATGCCCCTTTCCGAGCAACACCCTGCACCGTCGTGTTGTCGACCACGGCGGTGACCGTGCCGCCCGCGTACTTGTCAGGCACTGCCGACACACAAAGTTCAAATGCAAGGGCCTCCAGCTCGTTGATGTGAAGGCCCTTTTCTTTCCTGGACCACCGCGAGCCCAGAACTTCGATCGCGTTGGTGGCGACGTCAACCAGCACGCCGCCCCATCCCTCGAGACTTGCGTCCACAAACACGGTGAGCGACGGCACCCGGGCCGTCACTGGCATTCTTCGCTTCTCCAACACCGCGCGAACCCAGCCGTCGAGTAGCCGCTGCACACTACCCGAGAGGCGAACCGTCTGGTCGACGGCCTTCTCGCCCCGGTTCAGCGCATTCGTCAACCGGCGAAGAAACTTCAAGGCGAAGTAGAACTCGCCGACGAAAACACCCACGATGGCCGACGCGTGCAGCAACCGACCACCCAGCGTCTCCAGACCGGACGCGGACATCGCACCCTTGCGCACCTCTACCAGATCCCGTGCCAATTTCTTCGACAACCTTGCCGAAATGCCGACCTTCCCGCTCTGGTGGTCCCAGTCCACCCCGATAAACTCGTACCGGGTGCTGGCGGTTCTCGTGTCGGCGTCCTTCCACGTAACCTTCGAACGAGCTGCCAATTCGTCGACCTTGCGGGACGCTTCGAGCACGTCTTTCCGGGACCCCGCGTAACGCACGTTGTCGACCCACGTGTGCACCGTCACAGCCGCTGGCACCGCATGCACCGTCTTAACGAAATCGGGGTGCCCGGCGATCGTCGAAGTCAACGTGTGCATCAATTCCGGTGCACACGTGTGGCCCATCGGCAGGCGGGTGAGCTCCCACCAATCGCCTGCGTCGTCCTGGAAGCGAAAGGCATCCCGGGCCCCCCGCGGAACTTCTACGCCGTAAAAACCGCTTTTGTTGTCTGATTCCTTTGAATCCGGTGCCCAACACCTTCCTAGAGAGTGGTTCGTTACGCGCTTAGCATTCCCACGATGAATCGACAGAAAGGTCAACGGCATATCTAAGAAATGGGCTATTTAGCGACCCCTGTGGACGCTGGTCGGTAAGGGGTTAAGATAAACGGTGTCAAAGTGCCGTGTGTGACACCTCGGGTGGAACGCTTTAAGCATCGGAGAACGGGCTGTGTTGCCGCCAAGAAAATATGAATCCTCCGGCTCCGCGTAAACGTGAGCGGAAGCCCTGGCCTCCGTTCTGCGGGGGGAAACCCTGAGTTCCAAACAAAAGAATGCCGCCACAGACAAGTGGCTGAGCGATTTTTTGCCGGAAACCACAAAAAATCCCTTTCAGTTTCAGTGTCTTGCCTGAACCCACAACCTTCGGTTGAGTGCAAAAGGAATGCTGAGCGAGAGTCGAACAACTACCTATCATTTTGCTTGTCACACTCTGGTGAGTATCTGAGGCTCTTGCGAACTCTTGCATCCGTACCCTCTCCCTTTTTTCTCGCCGCTATTTATTTGGCCATACGGTTTCGTCGGGAGGGAAAAAAGCAAAAGTTGAGTTTCAAAGAAAGAGGAGGCACCCTCTCGAGGACATCCATTTAGGCACAAACGCCACTGCAACCGTTCCCTCTCTCTGCATCCTCAGACCGAGTAGCGCCAGCGGTTATGCGAAAACGGTCCTCATCGTGGACGCGACACAGCCGGAGAAGGGCCGAAGTACCGAAGGGTCAACCTGCAAACGCAAGGTTTACGAACGAGTGCAAAACGAACAGGATCTTTTTTGGACTGTGGGCAAAAAGAGAGTCGGTGCGAGCCACGATCTATGAACGGCGGATCATCTAGGACCCCCCCGATTTTGTCACATGTCGCAAGCCAAGCAGGGTGTGCAACCCGTCTTCTGGCTCGACGTCGGCGCCCACGCACTTCACGTGGACGATATAGTAGAAGCACTCGGCGGAAAGACCACCGCATTGAAGCACGCAGCGTCCGCGTGCATCGACCGGCCGGCAGTGGGTGATGGCACGGCGTTGCTCTGTGACCAATATCCGTTTCTCTTTCGTCTCGGTTCTGTGGACGATACGAAAGACAGGCGTCTCGTGCGTCTCCATCAGGTGTTCGCTCCGCCTTCCACAGATGTGTGGACCACGCAGGAGAAGCTCGATTCGCTGCGCGACGCAAACGTAGCTGAAGCGCTGCGTGCTCCGGAAAAGGGGATACTCGACGCTCAGTTGGAATCCGCTGGCGGAGTCGACGTCTGCGAATTGTTGAACCATCTCCGGAACGACGGTTTCCCTGTCTCGTTGCCCGTCACGTACGCGCTCGACAGCTTCGAGTTCGGTGAATGGTTAGATCCTCGTGATTACGCAGTTGCAGCAACCTGTTCTTCTTCCGAGCCGACGGATACCCGAACACGGATTCTTTCTGACATTCGTTGCGTCGAGCTTCCCTTGCAGCTCCACAAAGCCGGGCGATCAGCACCGCTTCCGCAAAAGGAAAAGGAGGGCAAGCGTCAGCGAGCACCTGACAGTGCAGATGACCGAACCATTTCCGAGGCCACGAGGAAGAGAATGAAGAAGCTGCAGTCGGCTTTAGCGTCCCGCTTTAAGAAGACTGGCGACAGTGAAGCAGTGCAGCAGCCGGCAGCACCGCGCGGCGAGGATGTTGACCGTACCGCGGCGTCTCTCCCTCCACAACCAAGCCGCGCGGTTTTGCCGAGTGAGCGCCGCGTGGTGGTGATTCCCTTGTACTCAACTTGGTACAGCCCCGGCATTGTGCATCCGATCGAGCGCGAAGAAGTCCCGCTCATTGCGGGGAAAAATTACAGCCAACTTGTCCCGCTTGACAGTTGTTATGTAGACACGCGAGACTGGATTGTCCGCTGTTACCGCGCCACACCGGGGGCGTACCTCAGTTTTACAGGCTTCCGGCGAGCTGCCTCCGGTGACATATTCAAGTTGCAGGTGATTTTCAGGTTCCTTGAGAAATGGGGCCTGATCAACTACCAGCTGGACGCAGCTGGGCACGCGTCGGAGGTATCTCCTGCTATCCCGACTGCCGAGGACGAATTACCGACACTCAAGGTGCCGATTTCAGCTGATCAGACAGGTTCGACAACACCCGACGTATTAGACGACGACATCGGCATCCTCCACGCGGTCCAGTTCCTTCGCACCCCTGAATCATTTGGGGAGGAACTTGGAGCCTACGCAAAGCACCAGGTTCCAAGACGGTCAGCTAAGGAGTGCATGATTCGTTATGTGGCCCTCAAGCTCGTTCTTGACAACAATTTGGGGGAGGATACACCCCGCAAAGAAGCACCGGATGGTTCGTCGGCCCTGCAGCGACTCGTTGCGCGAACGCAGCTCTTCTTAGAGGAGTGTGCGCCTCGCAGCGTTGTTGATCGCACCCTCCTGGCGCTATCTTCTTCTGACACGGCATCGGAGACATCAACTTGCACCGTGTCTCAACTTGCATCAGCCGCCCTTGGCATCGTCCAAGCAAAGGCTGCCCTTATGGTTGAGGAGGAGCGAGCTCTCGTGCGTGCTTTACTGCGCCGGGCGTTGAATCTCCAAGTTGCCAAGATCAATCACCTGTTGGGTGATATTTCGTTCTTGCGAAAGGATAGTGAATACGCACTTGAGGCACTGCCGTCACAATGGGTGACAATGTACACGGAGCACTACAGGACTCGTGTACGGCTGATTCAACTCAGTGAGTACCATTCGGATTCTCCAGCGAGTGGAGACGACCAGGGAGATGCTGCCAACTCGCCTCGTCAAGGCGCGCCTCTGTCATATGCGCCCGCCCTGCAGAAAGAGGGGTGACTGCACTCATCTTAAACACTGTGCGAAACTATTCGCACACCCATCGCTCATCGTCTTCTTCTTGACATCAGAGAAAGAGACTCCCCCCTTTCCTTTCCAACGAGGGCTTTGCACAGTTCGGCCGGCAATGCGGGGCGCCGTGTCCGAATGTTTACGATTAAATTGACAACACACAAAGGAGGGAGCGGGTTTTGACCAATGGCCCCGCTCGTCCGCTTGGTGAACAGCTTGCTCCTCAGCGCGGGACCGGCGGCGATTGTGTACAAGAAGTACATAGGCGAAGATGCGGGGGACGTATTCTTGTCGTGCGCGGTCGCATGGTTTCTGTCGCAGACCGTTCAAATGCTGATGGTGAAGTGGTGCATCGGCATGGAGCCGCCCGAGTTTGACTGGGGCTACGAAGCTGCAGCGACGGCAGTCCGCGTCGTCGACTTTGTAGCAATCAGCATCTTGTTCGAGCTGAAGCGGGTGCGACAGGCCGGACCCATGCCCATGATTGTGGGCGTGGGGCTCATGTGGTCGCTGGCTGACGCCTTCTTCACGAAGTTGCCGCTGCTTTCCGCGCAGACCGGAATGGCTTATGGCTTCCTGACCCTCGTATCGGCCTTCAATCTCAACGTCTCTCTTCTCTTCGAATCCGCTTTCGCATCGGCGGTTCTCAGTTGGGTCATGGGGAAAAAGTCCGCCGCTGTCCTGCCGGCGTTCCTTGTCGCTCTGCGGTGCTGCGCCCCGTCGTGCGCTATGTTCTTGGGCTCGTTCCTCGAACTGTCTTACTTCGAGGTCTGCGCTTTCAACCCACCTCTCTTTAGTCAGCTGCAACGACGGAGACTTGTCGGCGCACCACGTCGTGTTTAACGCACATCCGTCACCAGACCAGTATTTCGTGTGAGTTGCAGCACGGTTCCTCCTCATAAATCGGGCTCTTGTCGCGGTTGAGGTGAAACCTATGAAAGTCGCAACTGGCAGCCGCTCCTCGAGTATTTTTTCCAAGGATGCTTATTCAACAAAAAAACACAGACCATCGCCGCGTATTCGGTATTCGTCGCTGTTTATGCAGTCGTGTGCTTCTTACCTCTAGCGCGCGCGGGCCACGTAAAGGTGTTGTGAACGCGGGACTCTGTGGTACCTTGCAGCAACGAACCTGTTTCAGCGGTGCCCTGGTCATTCCAGAGATCGCTTCTTCGATTCTGTATGGGCGTGAGCTTGGTTTTACCGAACGTAGAATCCTGGTCGGTTGCTTGTCTTGCGGCTAAGGATGCACGCTTTGAAAACAGAAGCGCCCAGGCGAACAAGAGGCCGTCTAGCATCGTTGCAGTGAACCAACGATGGAGCTGACTTCAGGTCTTCTCATTGCAGACTCGCGTCGATGAAAGTCTAGCAAAGGACCGCCGTTTTCTAATCGTCGCCCTGATGCGGCCTTTCCTGCGACGAAGGACGTCCGCGTTTCAAACAGAGCGCCCCAACTACCAGGAGGCAGCCGTGCAACCTAGCCCCGTCACACCGTACCAACGATAGACCAGTAGTTCTGTATCATTGCTACCGCTCGTGCCAGCTTTTCAGCAGTCCCTGCCAGCTTCAGCAGCGCTTCTGTGAGAAGCCTGCATCGGTTTCGGAAACCGAACCGACTGTGTACAAGTCCGCCACATTGCACCCCATGTGCTTCTGTTTGCGACATCTGGACCTAGTCGGGTCGCCAAGCTTTGCAGCGGGGACAATCGCGTGTATAGCTACTGTAGGTATACACAGCTGAAGATCAATAAATCTAGAAGTCAAAATACACCAGAATGTACGTCAAACATCATTGGCAACTCAAAACAAAATCAAGAGAAAAGGAAGCAAAGACACATTCAAGAAACGTCCACCGGGACAGCACACAAGACGTCCTCGCCATCAAAAAAGGGCAAATTTCACTCTCTGAAAGCTGAAAAGCAAGAGTCTCGCGTCAAAATCCAACGCTTGTGCCAAACCCGGAGGTGCTAAACTCGCGCAATCTCAAACGAAGCCATCCTGAACAAGCCGTGCTGTATGCGCGGACGAGGCAGGCGTCCGCAGTGAGTGATGACGCACGCGGCGGAATCGGAAAGCAGCACGCCGTCGCTGGGCAGCCGGCTGCTGCCGCCGCTGGGGTCGTTTTACAGGAACACGGTCCTCCCGACGGACCGAACCTTCAGCTGGGCGTGCCTCGCTTCGCCCAACGCCAGCGGCGGTCGGGCAGTGAACGCGCAGATGGTAAGCAACAAAAGCTCGACGAGGAACCTGCGCCTCGGGTTCACCTTCGAAGGCATGGCGTCCGGCGGCGACCCGGGCGCCGGCGTCCGCACCATCCACGCAATCCGCGCCTTCGAAACCCGCAGGGAGCTGGCCCAGCGGCAGACCGTCGGCGCGAAGTGCGCCAAGGAACGACTCCCCCGCTTGTGCCGCATGCTGCCCGGGCCTGCTCCCGGGATCGGCCCGCAGCCAGTCGCAGACGCGCAGGCGACGCCCCCGTTCGCGTGCCGCTGGATGCCGGCCGGCACGTGCGCTTCGAGCGGGCGCGCCGCCGGCGGCGAGGGCCCAGCCGGAAGCCGCCGGGCTCCGACCGAAGACCGGGTCCACGCGGGGGGGTCCCCTTCGTGCCGGGGGACGGCCGCCTTGGGGCCGCCGTCGTCGATTCCGCAGCGCAGCGTGGGGACGCTTCGCGCGGGGCTGCGTCGCGGTGGGTCCCTCAGTGAGCCGTACTGCGACGACCTGGTGGCTGGTTTGTCCGAAGATCGGCGGCCGTCGCCGGAATTGACCAGCTTTTTGTCGCTTGGCGACTCTTGTGCTTTGCCGTCGCAACAGCACGACGACGCAACACGTGCGAAGACACCTGACGAACTATCGCGTAAAGAACAGGGTGGCCGCCAACGAGACGGAGTGGAACCGGGAGACGACGAAGACACGAACGATGACGTGACTCCACGGGCTACACCTTCGGAGTATCGGAACACTCTGCACTCGGAATCCAGACGGCTGAACCCAAGCAACGTGTCGCCTACCAGCGCTATCAACGACGAAGTCGCTGGGTACTACGCGGGAGCTGATGATGGGCTGGATTGTGACATGCCCGTGTCGGGTGTAGCCGGAGCCGAGTATTTCAAATGTGACGTCGAGACGTTCGATCGGTCCGTTCAGCGGCGCATCGCTTCGTCGCGTCCGATTGCACCGCCGCTGTTGGCGACGGCGTTGTTCCGTCGCATGCAGCTGCAGGATGCGGCGGTCATTAAATCGATACAGCAGCGCCGCGCGTTCGACGAAATCGCGGCGCATTTGTCGCGGTTCAGCAACGACAAGGACCGGTTGAACAAGACAACATTCCACGCCTTCATGCGCTCGATCTGCAAGCGCGACGCGTCGCAACACATCAGCGACACGCTGTTCGGGTTCATTGACCAGCAGGACAACGCTGACGTCAGCGCACGCGACTGTCTTGCTGGTTTCGCTATTTTGTTTGAACTCAGTACGCCGGAGCATGCGGTGCAGTACTTCTACAACCTTCTTCACTGCGGCTCACGAATGCCGAGGTACGTGACGAAGTACGAGTGTGAGATGCTTCTCGCCGTAATCCATCGCAGCGTCGGAGCTGCCTATCAGAAAGATCCCAAGTTCCAGAGCATCAGCCTTGCACTGAACGCAGTAGCCTCGGGCATGGTATACGACTCTTTGGGGCGAGCACCGTTGTCGTCGCTCACGGAGCTCTTCCGAGTGTCGCCCGCCCTCTCGTTTGCAACGCAAACGGACAAACTCGGCACACAGCGGATCGTTGCCTATCGTCCGCCGCTCTCGCCTGACCCGACAGCCTCAAAGGAAGTGTCCGTGCTATGTCCGGCGTCCCAACGAGGTGATGGTTGAGCGCATGCGGCAGTACATGGCAAGCGGCTCCTCGCTCACACGACACACGATTTCCATCTCTTGCACCGTGCCAACTTTTCTTTCTCTGCACGCTCTTTCGATGACCTCTCTTCGTAGCAGCGTGTACCTGCGACTCTTCCCCATTGCGAACCAACCAATCTTGCAAATGGATCCCTTTACAGGGTCCATTTGCTCACCACCAACGTCGTACCACGAGTCCTCGCGTTCGCGTTTTTTCACAACCCCATCTTGCTGCATGCGACACGTGTCGACAGAGGGGTTGCAAGTTAATCGGACTCGTAGGTCAATGTCGGCTGGAAGAATACGGGAACTGGATGAGAACAGTAGGAACCCGTCTGAATCCTGCTGTTGTCAAGCATTCACTATTCAGCGTTCTGGTAGCACTCTTGACTTACGGAACTGTATCACGCTTAATTTCCAAAACACAGTAGGACCCTACCCTATCAGCATCCCCACCCAACAAGAACGCAATATATGGCGCTCCTCATACTCACCGTGCTGGCCGCAGCGACAGCGCAATTTGCACCTGGCTGCAAGATCGCGTTATTATCAGTGGGCTCCAGAACGTACGTGAGACCAGATGCATCGGGCTACGCAGCCGCAACTGGGTCAAGGACCACCAAAGATGCGCAGTTCACAGTCGTTTACGTCGACGACGGCCAGCTCGCTCTGCGAAGTTGGACAGGCACCTTTTTGTCCCAGCTGGGGACTGCGCTGACGACAACAGGTCCGAGTGCGCATTGGGGAACGGCTCAGTTCAAGTTGGTGGCATTTCAGGGGATGTATGTGATCAAGTCGACTTCCGTTGGACAGTATTTGTCAGTCGACCCACTTGACAAGATGGTTGGGGTACAGGGTACCGAGCTGGATGACTCGTCCTGTCATTTCCGCGTCGTCACCGTGTCGTGCCCTGTCTGTTCTGGGGGAAACTTCGATGGCTCCATGAATATTCCGCAGGCAGGCTGGACGGTGTCTTTTAGCGTAGAGGGTTTGCTCATGCACTGGTGCAAGGACGCCACGTGCCGCGGCACGTCGGACGGTGTGCTCACGCAGAAGGCGACCTCCGCGTCGTCAGATGCTTCTGATGTACAGTTCACTGTGCACGCAATCGGTAGCCACAGCTACGCGTTCCAAACTTCAAACGAGAGGTACCTGTCGCAATGCAGTGACTGCAGCACGAGCGCTGTTGGCGTTGTGTCCTCGGACAGCGATGACATGTTCGAGCACTCAGCGCGGATGGTGATTAACGTCACAGCATCCGGCAAGTACACGCTGCAGTTTCTGAACGGGTTGTCATGGAACTTCTGCGAAGAGCAGTGCGGTGAAGCTCCTAGCGGTGTTGTCGCCGTCAGCGAGTCACCGACTGAATTCAGCATTGCCGTCGAGTCGTGCGTTCCGTCGTCGAACTCGACGCCGACTCCACCACAAGACACAGACGCGATGGCAGGCGGCACCCGCCCCCAGCCTGCGCCCGTGTGTCCTCCTGCCGGTGTGACAGTTCAAGTCGGCTCCGACGCTGTGTCGCCGGTGGCCGTCGATGCCCAGTCGCCGCTGTCTGCAGGTGGACTCAACTTTTTCCATGTTCCTCCGAGTTACGTCGGGGGCCACGCGTTCGTGCCGTCCCTCCCCATCGCAGCCCAGACGGACATCACCCTCTTCTGCTGTAGCTCCGAGGCGTGCGACGTTGTTGTGGCCTTCTACCGTTGCGACGGATGCGCGACATCCGCAAAGAACGGAGGCCTTCCCGTCGCTCTGGAGTTGCAAGGTTGGAGCCCTGGATCCTGCGCCCCTTCATTCGCGGAAGCCGGCAGCACGGACAATACCCAGCAGCCGATGGTTGCATTCCACGGTCAGTTAGAAGCCGGCCTGTCCGTCGTTGTCCCTCTCACCGTGGATGCAGCCGTCGTTGCCATCTTTGCTACTCCGCCCATGGCCGACCCTTGGTGTGCCATCCACATCGGTCCTGTGCAAACCGGCTCTTCCAGCAACGTCTGCTCTCAACAGTGCTACGAATCCTCGTCTGGTACAAGTGCAGGCCAATCTCAATCTGGTGACACAGCTGTCTCCGGCTCTCGTCGTTGAAGCATCACCGCGCTGCTGGGCACGCACACACAGGACCGCGAAACAGAAGAAACTGAGACCCCAGAGCAACGCGCAGCGCAGTAACGCACGTGTGACCTGTTGGGGTCGGTGTCGGAAAAAACAATAAATAGCCACGGGACTTGCTGGACTGCGGTACAGCGCATCGGTCAGCCGAGGTGCTGCGGGCGCGGCACTGTTTCGGATACATCGATAATAGCACTCATTTGTGCATGATTCCCCCACTAGCGCACGACGCTAAAAGTGAGATGAGAGGCATCGGCTCTCTCTGAACATCACCAGCGCGACACAATACCGAATACCGGACACAGAGCTTCTGGCTCAAGGTGACTTTCTCTGCTTTCCACACTTCTCCCCACCCCTGTCATGAAATTTCCGGCAATCCACAAACCCCGTGGCGCATTTTCATGCGCTGCTGGTGGCGTGACGCTGTCGGAAGTGCCAAACATTGGTGCATCGGGTTTTATCTGGGCCAATTTAAACGCCAAGTGCTGTCGGTGCTGTCTTTTTCTGTCGTCGCGTGCGCTAGCGCTCGGCAGACTGTATTAGAGAACAGGAGCCCTCTCAGGCTCTGAAAAAGAAAACTCGAACATCGTTCTCTATTATGGACGTGTCACACGCATCATTTACATTCCGTCACCTTTGCCCCCTCCTTCCACACCGCTTCTCCGCTCTTTACGTTTACAGCTTTTTACCCCCTCCTCCTGCCTGGAGTAAATTCTGTGGTCCTCATGATCAGAAAGGCACACTGGGATACCCTTTTTGTAGACTTGATGTCCGGTACCGGAGCACGAAAGAAGCCAATACCGAAAGCCTTTCAACGGGAGGGCAGAAAGTCCCAAAAAGCCCATCTCTTGTGCAGCGGTCCGGAATGCTCGAGGGACGTATGACTTTCATTGTCGGGCTTCACCTGCTGTCGGGCTTGAGAGTCGCAGCTCTAAAAGAAACTGGCCGAAGCTTCCCTATTTTCTCCACTGCTCCGCGAACGGCAATTGTCGCCTCGTCCGGCCACGGGTCTTTTTCGGGTTTCTCGGTCGCCAGAATGACTGCTGCAAGCTGGTCCATCTCCCGATAGGCCGTGCTTTACGTACCGTGTAGTGCTTCAGGCGCTTGCACTCATTCTACTCATCGTCTTCACGCGGTCTTTTCCCGTCCTTGCCGGTGTGTGTGTATGCTTCTGCAAACCCTGCCTTCGATGTTCACGCGTTGCTCTGGACACTTCTTTTTCCGTTGAGGGGTCCCCCCGTCTTCGTTTTGCTGGCGACGGGACGGGGCCACTGGCGGGCCGCATTCCGGAGTGGATCTTCTGCGTCTTTGGAATTCTGCTCGAGTCATGGTGCACTGTGATGGAATGCAACGAATTTATAGCTGAAAATTTAGATCGCCACATTCTTTGGTTCTATGCAGCTCCAGGGGATAGGGGGAGGCAATTCGTCAAGGGTAGATGGTGGACCGCATATAATAAGTAGTGCCCACACGAGATCGTCGGAAACACAGATGACGCGTTTCCACAGCTTCTGACCCCCCGCACCCAGCCACTCCAAGCACGTTCTTATACCCCCCGCCCTCTCGGAACTGTCTTTTCCTTCCTCGGCTTTCTTTCAACCCGTTTTTCACATGTTCACCCGTTCCTTCACCTATCGCAAGTCTCTGCACGAAAACCGCTGACAAAATCGCGGGAGGGCAGTCGCCCTGCGAAATGTGGCAGGTGTGGGAAAGCTCGAGAGGTAGCCGACGGCAGCGCAAAGAGCAGGCGTGTGGCTGAAATCCCACCACCAACTCTGGTGTGAGGATATGTGCCACTTCATGCCGACTCTAGTTCTTCGTGCCGCGGCTGTGCGCCACCTGCTGGTGGATCACATGTTTCGAAAGACGTCATGCGACGCAGACTATTTTGGTGGGCCACTACCCGTATTATGCCCTGATATTCGAGGGCTATGCCGTCGTGTACCGCCCTCACTCGTTTTTCAGTCTTAGGAAGCAACAAAGAGACTCATCAACAATGGGAAAGGTGCGTACTAAGACCGTCAAGAGAGCCTCGAGGACGCTCGTTGAGAAGTACTACTCAAAGCTGACGATGGACTTCCACACGAACAAGAAGGTATGATTTTTTCTTGATGTCATTCAGTGTGGAGTCGTGTAGCTGCTTCCTTCAGCGTGTCTTCAACAGGTTCAGTTTACTGCAAATTGTCTATGTTGCAAGTAGACATGGCCATCGTACCAACAATTTGGCAGCGGTCGAAGTTTGAGGGTACTGCATCTTTGTGTACGATCAGTAACACCGGCTGGATTACCACGGCATTCGGTGCACTTGCGTCCCTCTCAATTCGTTACGAAGGTCAGCTATTTCAGCAGAGAGGAAGGGTGTGGTAGTCTTGATGACGACCGTCCCTCCGCACCCGGGTAGGTACGTGTGACACATTCCGCGTGTTGTGTGACAAAACAACAAACGCTGAAAAGCTGACGACGTTTTCACCAGAAGTGAAGAGTTTTTGCGACCTTGCATCCACTCGCCGATGTGCTTACGGAATTTCGAACAGGAAGTTAAACCCTGGCCAACCAGTATTCTAACTAAGTTGGTTCGGAGTGCCCTGCTTCTGAGGGTTTGAAATGCACTTATTCACTGTCACAGGTAATTGAGGAAGTCAGCGACATTCCGTCCAAGAGACTCCGGAACAAGATCTCCGGTTTCACGACGCACCTCATGAAGCGCATCTCGCGTGGTCCGGTCCGTGGTATTTCCCTCAAGCTGCAAGAGGAGGAACGCGAGAGGCGCATGGATTTCGTCCCGGAGGTATGCCGTCGTGAAGTCGCTGACCCACTACCGTGAAATACGGTCGTGAATCGAAAAGATTATTGTACATCATTGGATTTCCCCCACATCATTGTAAATTATGAGATTGACAGGCGAGCAGCGCCACCTCCCGTAGTGAGCTCTCGGATCAACCTGCGTCCGGTGCGGCTGTTGTATTAAATTGTCTACGTACATCTAGCTAGATAGCTGCGCGCGCCTTCATTGCCACCGCCAGGGTAGCAGCTGTGACAGGCCAAGTGGCGAGCTCTGGGGCTCTGATGGCTGAGTGCACACCTAAGCCCTGCGCTGTCTCCAGCTGCTTCGGCAGTTCGACAATTGCTACTACATGAGCTGCCGTAAAGCGAGAGCCT
Organism: Diplonema papillatum; assembly: GCA_030068145.1. NCBI lineage: Eukaryota > Euglenozoa > Diplonemea > Diplonemida > Diplonemidae > Diplonema > Diplonema papillatum. The sequence continues at coordinate 42,562 of JAPJBO010000412.1, read as the reverse complement.
GTCGACAGGGCGAGGGTGCTGGGGCCGAAGCCGCCGCCACAGGTCCAAAAACGAATGGACCGAACGCGCGTCGGGACAAGCGACCGCGGGACCACCAACGGAGGACGAGAACCGACGACGCGCGTGTGCCCTCCGCAAAAGCGCGGACACGATGCGAGCAGGCAGAAGCCGAAGCCGCAGCGACCGCCCGCGAATGAGCACACCGGATTTACCACCGGAGGAACAAGCTCACAGGACTTGGCGGGGGTTATCGCCGACTCATGCCGACTAGGTCTCTCGCCGTGCCGGCCGCACAGCGGTGAGGAGGAACTCCTGGATGAAGGGCGCAGCCCACAGTCCCCCCGTGATGCCCGTTGTGGTAAGTTACTGTACCGCAGGTAAAAATGCTGTCGCGGTCCATACACCCACCATCCTCGCCTCAAACTTGGTCTACCAAAGATGCTTTCAATCCATGTCTGATCCGGGGCCATCCTGTTGGAACTTGAAGACCTCACACAACAAACGCCAACTGGGCAAAATGGTTTCTCTAACCAAAAAGGTCCGAGCACAGCTCGGCATGCCAATCAGAACAGAACATCGAAACCCATATATATTGCAACTACGCAGGTTTCCGCTGTCGACCAGGCTATCCAGGACGGTATTGTTGTAGATGACCTTGTGCTCGAGATGCTCCGAGACATGAACATGGGCAACCTTCACAACCTGAAGAGGGAAAAGACCACGAGACACTGAGAGCTGTCTGAAAGGCGGAAGGGTGGACATTATACTCTGCCCTCTAGGGTGTAAGACACACAGAGCGCGGTGAAGCTTTCTTTTTGTGCGCTTCCTTTCGATCACTCTGTCTCTTCCATTTTCTTTTCATGCATACGTCTGCCCGAGTCTTCAGTTTCCACTTCAGTTCTTCAGCGTGAGCAAAGTAAACGAGGTCTGTTGCAACTAAGACGCGACAGCGTGCAGGTCGCAAGATGAACACAACCCCGAAGGTCTGTCTAGCGGGATTGGAGTTCCTCACCTCGGACCCCAAAGGCAGTATCCTGTCCAAACATTGCACTACAATTTTCCCGCCGCTGTCTGTTTTGGAGCAGACCGGTGAACTTGCAAGGGGAAAACTGCCAACATTGGAACACATGCCCCGTTCGCGGAGGTACTACCCTATTCTCTCTGCTGAAGCAAATCGCCACAAAAAGGTTAAGCCCGAAAGGCAGGGAAAATGGGGAAGGTTCGCACTAAGACCGTCAAAAGAGCCTCGCGAACTCTTGTCGAGAAGTACTATACGAAGCTGACGATGGATTTCCACGTGAACAAAAAGGTATGCCAGAAGGGGTATTGATGAAACCCGATCCCAGCCAGCAATTGCCATCATCATCACCAGCATTGTCACGAATCTTCCGATAGATGACATGAAAGGAAACGCTAGCCGTGACCGCATGCCACCTGCACCAATGCTGAGTGGATAACCGTCCAACCGAAGCCCCGCTCATTGTCCCAAACGCTGTCATAAAAGCACACAGGTCACTGAGGAAGTTAGCTTGATACCATCGAAGCGGCTGCGCAACAAGATTGCCGGCTTCACAACTCATCTTATGAAACGGATCTCGCGCGGCCCCGTGCGCGGCATCTCCCTGAAGCTACAGGAAGAAGAGCGGGAACGACGCATGGACTTCGTACCCGAAGTATGTAGTTCTACAGCGAATGCAATGTCTTCAACTGTAAATGTATCTCGATGGAAAAATAAACGCCACAAATTTGCGTCGCGGGCTTGACTCATCGTATTGAGATTAGTATTGAAGCAGGTAAAACCTGGAACCCGAAAATGGAGCTGGGTGTCCCAAGGCTCTCAAACTCGTTTAATGCGCCAGTAGACCGACTGCTATTGGCTTGCTTTTCCGCGCGTCATCATCGCACGCGCAGAGTCCCCTCAAGAAGTGGTGCGCATCTCGGGTCAGCAGCAAGCCGCCGGTACCAAAAGACACCACAACGACGCCGGGTCGAGATCTCGTTCGTTAACGGAAATAACCCGACAAATCTACCAACTAGGAGCGGCCATGCGCGCCATGTCCCAGTCTAGTAAAATTCCCCGTTTTAAGCCGTATAGGATCCCCGCTCTCGTTCTTGAAGGGTAAAACCCCCGGCTACCTATCTTGAAGAGGATGGGAAATCTTTGGAACTTGTGTCGTGATGAGGATCAATTATTGCAATTATCAATTATCAAGCAGAATCATCAGCTTGTATTACGTCCCTGCCATTCGTACACACCGCCCAGCTTGGGAAAAGCAACCAAGCAATGCTGCCGATCGAGTTTTTGCGTTGCATTGAGCGGGGACACCGGAATGGTCACTTCAACATATTCCTTACACGCATTATTCCTAATACGGTTACTAGTGAATGAAAGTTCGCTCCCGGGGGTTCAAGTTCAGCATGTGACCAAAAGGGTGCAAACACTGGTGTGATCACCCGAAAAAAGGTACCACCGATGCCAGGCCCCAGGAAATTTGTGTTGATCCGAGAGTCCATTCCAATGTCCAATGACGTCGACCAATCGGACGGCGTGTTTCCTGAGGATTGCCGGCCAGAATCTGCCTTCTTAGAGCTAACGACAGCACCCGCGCCTTTCCCGGAAGATCCGCCTCAACGTGGAGCAGAGTCAACCCACTGCCACAGGTTTCCGCAGTGGACCAGGTGATTGCGGACGGCATCGAAGTCGATGAACTGGTTCTCACTATGCTGCGGGATATGAGCATGGAAAACCTCCACAACCTGAGGGTAAAGAAAAGGCAGTAGACCGAGAAAAAACCTGTGAACTGCGAAGGAGGTACGAAAAGCTCATAGCTCACCGACTTCTTCCGGTATTACGCTTGTACATCAGCCAGCTTATCGTTTCTGGCATCTCATTCCGCTGTAGTCTCATTCCGCTGTAGTCACACTCTTGCTGCGTTGCTGACTACGTACCGTACCGATGCCTCTTCTTCACACCTTTTTGTGCTCTTCGACTTCTAGAAGGTAGACCGCGGCGCAATTGGCGGTTGGAAATTCGCAGCTTCGAATTCGGAGGAGCTCACTTTCAATTGCGCAACAAACTGCAAGGTGTCGAGTCGTAACCGGTGAAGTGCCCTAAATCACCCCCGCGACAGACTCATTCAGGGGTCTTGGTTGTAAGACAATCGGGCCAGCTTGACCCGTTTGTCGAGGCCCACAAAAACCCCCCAAACCCTCCCAGTACGTATCGGCTTTAGAATAGCCCATTCGACGAAGGTCACCCGGAGACTCTAAAGTCTCGGGTTCTCATGCGAGCAATAACCACGGTTGTGAAACGAATGGATTATTGTACATTATTGTATTTCCCCCGCCGACCAAGAATTATTGTATTTTCGGAGAAAACCATAAGGGAAGCACTTAAGTCGGGAAAATATTTATCGGAAACTGTTTCCGATAAATATTTTTTTGTTTCCGATAAATTGAGCCAATTCACCTACCCCCTGATCGAGTGTAATCGAGCGTAATCGTTTGCATTAGAATGCAAAGAATCAGTGGCGATAATCTGCATCGCCGACTGCGCGGTTATCTCTTCGCACGTGAAGTGTCATGCTTTCGCCTCTTTAGCTCGTCTTGATCGTCGCGCTCAGGCGCGCGTTTGGTGCTTCGCTTGTTCTTCGATTGCTCGTCGAGGTTCATCGGTTGCGCGTCGATTTCTGCTTTTTCTCGGCGCCTGGGCGATGGTCGTGGCACATCGACGCGTCCTTTGCGCCTTTTCGGTACCGGCTCCGCCGCGGAGTCCGATTGCCGCTTCTTCGCTGGCGTTGGTGCCGTCTTCCTGACGTCGGTGTTGATGTTGCGGGCTCTTGCTCGCCTTCCGCTGCTTCCGGCAGAACGAGCACCACGTTCTCTCGCTTCGCCTGTCTCGGCGCTGGCGCGGGGCCCTCCGGCTCCGCCTTCCTCTTCTTCGTCGTTGATTCTTCAGCTCTCGCCACGGCCGCCCGGTGGTGCCCCTTCCGACAGCACAGTTTGGGCCTTCGACTCCGCAAATCCGCGAGCCGGCTGCAATGCGCACACGTCGGCATGCCATGATCAAGGCACCGGTGGTGTCCGTTGCGGCAGCACTCCGCGATCGTCTTGCACGTCGCGCATTGCGTCAGGCGGTGCTGCGCGCAGAACTTCACCGCAAGGCCGTCGTCTTCCTTGTGGTGGGCCTTACAGCACCACGCCACCGACTTGCCCCGGCGCTTGCAGACGTCGCACTTCACCTTTTGGTGCTCGTGGCACACCCGCTCACCCCACTTTTCGTGTCGGGGAACCCCTTCCGGCACGTACCACGGATCCCCTCCGACGACTGCCGACTTCTTGCCTTTCTTCTTCTCCGTAGCGTCGTTGAACACCGCCCATCTCGCCGCACGCTCCGCCCTTCCACCTCCGTACGTCGGGAAAAGATCCATCCCCCACGCCTCGCCGTTGAATCCGTGCCGAGCCGTCGTCAGCTGCGTCTCGAGCACTTCCATCGTCTCCGTACCACCACGGAAGATTGGCCTCATCTCGTACCCCGTGAGGCACGGCGGGGCTCCCACCGTTCTCAGCGACCCTATCGTCCCCAGTTTCCTTCCCGGCAGAGGCGGTTCGTCGCCGTTTCGCTCCAGCGCATCCCCGACGGTTTTCAAAAGCCTTGCGAGTACCCTCGCACGCATGCTCAACGGTGTCCCGTCCGTCGTTGCTACGACATTGCCTGGAAGGTCCAATCCGGTGTATACCTCAAAGTCGATGGCGAGCTCTGCCGTCGACACGTCACCCGCCACCGACCAGCACATCCCATCCAGCCAATGTTGCAGCGCCCGGAACCACCTCTCTCCTCCGACCGCCGTGAAGGTCCCCGGTCCAGCGATCGCTTCGAAATTCAGCCGGCGCGGGGGGCAGTCGTCAGGGTGCAGTTGTCTCCAGGGGTGGCCGACCGCCCGGTCTCTTCCTTCTCTCTCCAGCCGTCGTCTCCGCCATGAACGTGTGCAGCACTTCGATGCTGACTCGACTTCCCTTCGGCAGAATCCCGTGTTCTTGCAGGCACGGGGGCCAAGTCGAGCGATCCGCGCCAACAATTTCGGCATATTGGTGTTGCCCTCGGATTCGTTCGTACGCCCGGCACTGCCACCAAATGAGTTTCAGCTGTGGGGAGGCGACGGGCTGTGCAGCTGCTGCTAAACAAGTGCATGTTAATCCACGTGGTTCATGTACTTAAAAGAACTCAATGCTATACAAACATAACGTGGGCGGCGCCGAAGCTTTACCAGCTTCGGCTGACACCATTTGCGCACTTAACAATGGTTAAGAAGACAACTGAAAGCATAGACACAAAGATAGCCCAAAGCATCTGCAGAATAACACGAAAAGCCTCTAGGCAAAACCCCGTTTTCACATTTCTTCCGTCGCCTCGTCACAGCGTCTGCACAGCCCGTCGCCTCCCACAGCTTGGCAGCATGTGATTCCGTCATCACTGACCCAGCCACGACCTCGGCAACGTCCCGCGCGGCCGTCAGCGTTGTCGACGCCTTCAGCCCGTAGGCATTCGTCGCGTTGAAGTCTACACCTGCCCGTACCCCTCCGAAGTCTGCGCGCCTCTTCTCAAGCTCCCCTAGTCGCCAGCCGTGAATCGCCTTTCTCAGGGTGTGCCCTCGCTCCCCTTGCTTTGCCGTACCAGCCTCAGCACATTCCCTGCCCCGTCCTCGGCGTCGTCGAAATCTTCCGTCCATCGTATACCGAGCTTTTTTGCATGCTCGGCCGCAATACCGACCGGTCCCCACGCGCGGACTCTGCTGCCATACGCCCGTCGAACTGTTGCGACGCGGGCCCTCCACGCCGGCCTTTTTCGGCACACTTCTGCGATCATGCCGAGTGACCGATACGGCAGCACTGCGTATGGGTCGAGTAAGTGGCACTTCGCAACTTGTTGAGAATGCCCACACGGCCTCCTGCGCCCTATGCATCCTCACCGGGTCCCAGACGCCTCTGACTAGTGCTGCGGTGAACTTCCCCAGCCCTCGCACCGTCGGGAGCGCGAACTCGGAGCCGTACGTCGCCGCCGGTAGAACCGCAAGAAGACACCTCAAGAGCGCTTCTTCGATCTGCGAGGCTATTTCGAATACCACGTCCACGGTCCCGTGTTTGGGCCTGAATCCGTGCTGGCTATCCGCTATCCATTTCTCCTGCCACTGGACGACGTCCCTGAGCCGCGTACTCGCCCACAAGCGATAGATCGCACTTGTGACGGTGATCGGCCGCAACGCCAGCGGGTCAAGAGTTTCGTCCTTCGGGATCAATGTGACCGCGGCTTCCAACAACGCGTCTGGCCACGTTCCGGTCGCTTCTATCGCGTTGAACACCGCTACCAGGGCGTTCAGTAGCGGCAATGACAGCTTCTTCAGCTCCGCTGTGTCCCATCCGTCCACACCTGGGACACCGCCATCCCTCTTCTTTCCAAGAACGCTTTTCAGATCCTCGCCCGTCAAATCTCGGCATTCCATCGGACGATGTTCGATATATTCCGCATACTCCGTCCGGAACGCTTCATAGCTCGGCTCCTGTTTGCCCTCGTACATCCGGTTAACCGGCGCCCACTCCTTCTGCAACGCCGCATCGATCTGCCGTGCGTTCGCCGTGTACTGCCCCTCCACACCAGGCCATCCGCCCTCTTCTTCCTGCACCACGGTAGCAACTGCGCTTTGTTCGCGCTGGAGGTTTTGCATCTTGTTCTCCAGCTGTGCAATCCTCCCTTTACGCGCTTGTGCCGTCAGTGTACGGCTTCTCGCTTCCAGCTTCTGCCTGACGGTCTGGGCGACGCTCAAGTCCGGTGGACGCCGCGGCAAATTGCGCACCTTCGGTATTTGTCCGGCCATAGAATCCAGACCAGACACCACGTTCTGCCACGTCTTCTCCAGCGACCTCGGCATGCACCCAGGTCCTTCCCCATTCAGAGCTTGCAACCCTCGGATATACGCGTCGAGGCCGTTCATCGCCTTCCGGACTCTGCTCGAGGCATATGTGTCTGCGCCCGTCCCGGTGTCCATCGCAGATGCAATTCGCACCCTTTTGGGCACCCTCGTCTCACCTCTTCCTCGATAGGCGGCAACGGGCCCGTCGAGCAGCCCCTGTTCCTCTGCCAGCTCGATCAGAAACTGCTCGCACGCCTTCGTCGCCGACAGCCAGAGTGCTTCCACGTTCCCTGGTGCCGCATCGCCGAAGCGATTCTTCACCAACAACTCTTCCGCTCTTGCCGCTGCTCGCCCCTCGTCCACCTTGCTCATTTGCCGCAGTGACCTCGGCATCCGAAACCTCTCACACGTGTCTGCGAACGCGGCGATGTCCAACTCCACCGTTACCATCTTGTGACTGGGCACCCGCTGCCCCTCCCCGTCCACGACGACGGTGGTCTCGCTCGCTACCAGTGCCTGCATCGCGACGTCGTTCAACAAGATGTGGTCGATGCGTGTGCCTCGCGTGCCTGCCTTCTCGTACGTCTTCGGGGCACCGCCAGCGGAGCAGATTTCCGCGGCGTCGTACCATCCCGACCGCAGCATGCTCGACATCGCCGCCGACGACGAGGGTTCTGCATTGAAATCCCCGGCCACAACCACTGGCACCCGCCCGAGACTTGATGCTTCCCGGTGTCCGCAATGATCCTCTCCCTCTCCGACGCAGCCTTGTCCCCAGAATTCGCGTATAGAGTGAATATGTGCAAGAACTGGCTCCCTTTTCCAAGTCCAACGGCCACGTGCACCCATCTTCGGCTCAGTGATGGCTTCCCGACCACGAAGGCCGGCGTCGGTTTCTTCGCAAAAACTGCGACACCCGCTCCGCCGGCTTCCGCAACCCACGGTGATGCCTTACCCTGCCGGTCAAGCCGTTCCCGACACGGTTCCCCCCACAGCGACTTCCAGCTTTGGCTGACGCCGTCCTCGAATTCCCTCTGACCCCAATCGGTCAAGAGCGTCTCCTGTACCGCCAGAATGTCTACCGCGGCACAGTCCAAGAAGTGCGCCCTTCCACCCAATGAGGTCATGTTGAGCGTTCCAAATCTCAGTGTTTTCCCTTCCTCTCGTTGCAACACTCCGCCATCCCACTTCGGTGGCACCTTCCGTGACTCGGCGCTCGCTCTTTCATCCTCCCCGCGTCTTCAATGCGCAATGCCGCAGTTTCCACCGTGTCTGTACGTCGCGCCACTCTGCCATAGCGCTGCCCGGGAGTAGGAGTCGGTCGTAGTGTTCCGGCACATACGTGATTACCGCCTGCTCCCCTGTAGCGCCCGCGCGAGGTGCGTATCGTCGCAGGATGTGCGGTCTCCTGCTGTCCAGTACCCAGATTGTCGTCCCGGTGACCGTTGCGGCTGCCGTCAGCGTCATCTCGTCCCCGTACTCGTACGGTCCCCGCATCGCCTCCACGTATACGTCCCAGCTGCCGTACCTTTCGGACGGCGCGAAGTGGGCCTCGAACGTCGGGTCCTCCAACATCGCGTCCACAACACGCGCACGAAGCCCCCCTACCGACCATCCCGGCAGCCCGGCCACGACCGCTGCGAACTGGCAGGCACCGTCCCCAGGGATCTCCTGCATACTCGCTCCCATCGCGTCCGCCGCTTCCTTCAACCGAGACCCCAGCGCTTCGAGCGTCTTTCCTCCGCCACGCATCTCGTCGTTCGTCAGTCACGAACGCTTCGCCGACGCCGGTTGGTGCGCTTTCTTCGTCTTCGCCGATGGTGACTTCCCCGGCGTCCCCAGCGGACGCTTCGGTTGCGTCATGTGGACGTCTTCAGACGGAGCCTCGACCCGTCCCGTCCTCTGCTTCGTCGGTGTGGCGACGGGCGTCTTCGGCGCCTTCTTCTTGATCGGGGTTCGGTCTACGGGCATCGCCGGGGGTGTCTTCGGCCTCATCGTCGCGACCATCTCAGTCAGCTTCGCCATCTGAGCACTGAGTGCTGCGATGTCACCTCGCAGCGCGTCGTTCTTCGCGCGTAGCTCCGCGTTCTCCGCCCTGAGCTGTCGCACCGCGCCATTGTTGTCGCCTGCGCCCTTCGGTTGCTCGGGTATGCTCGTCTTTTCCTGATCCTGCCGTCGCATCGCCTCGAGATATGACGAGACCTTCGGCGTCCTCTCCGCCCTCGCATCCCACACCTGCGATTTCGGCCGCCGTCCGGACCTGTCTTCCTCGGTCTCGTCATCGACCTTCATCAGCGCACCTCCCGCGCTTATCAGTCGATGCGGGGGCGACTCCTCGCTGGCGACGACGCGCGTGTCCCCATGCGTCTTGCTCCGGTAGGACGCGACTTGGCGACATGTCCATCCCGCCGCCTTCATGGTCGCCTCAAGATCCGAAGCGGCATCGCGCGCCTGTGCCCCCCTCACCAGGTAATGCATCGCGGGCGGCCCCTGCTTCGCCGCCGCTTCGCCCAGCAATTCCCGCACCCGCTCGGACATGCCGTCTTCGACCCTCACCCCCAGCCGCGCGCGACTACGAGCAAGGCCCAGGCAGCCTTTCCCCTGCGCGAGCACGAGAGCGCTCTTCAGCGATGCTTCCTCGTCAGCTAGCCACACGACGTCGCTCGTCTCCGACCCCTCCTTCCAGCGCGGTATGCGTAGAAAGAGACCCCTCCTGCCCGAAATTCTCAGCAATCTCCCGACCTGCTCCTCTTCGACGCGCACCATCATCTGAAATACGCGGTTTACCCGCCGCACGTTGAACATGCTGTGCGGACTCAGGTCCACCTTCGCCTCTCCCGCGAGCCGCCTGCACTCCGCCTTCAGCACCCGCCCCCCCGATGGCTCCTGCAGGGCCGCCAACGTCTCTGCCCCGCACCATCGTGCATCTATCTCGGCGCAAATCAGCACCGTCGATGTCGGCGGGCGGTCAACCTTCTTCACGTCCGCGGGCGCGTACACCACGTCTCCCTCCGGGGACCTCGTCACGTACCCCGGTAGCACTTTCTCCGCGCCGTCAACTCGGCACACCACGTCCGTCCGCCTGCTGCCCTCCAGAGCCGCCACCGTGACCACCGCCGAGCCCTCTGGCATCCCTTCACGTCGTATCCTGCGTGCGCTCGCCATGGGCGCGAATGCCACCGTCGCTTCCGCCAACTCGGTGTGGTCAACCACCGGCACTCCCCAATCTTCCTGTACTTTCTTCTCTTCCATCGCGCGCGCGGCCGTCGGTTTCCTACCCGACACCTCTATCCAGCCTCCGTTGCGCTTCTTCTTCTTTTTGCCCTGTTTTCCACCCGACGCCTCTTGCTTCGCCACGCCGTTCCCGCCGCCGCTGGTGTCGTCGTTCTCACCTGCATTCGTCTTGCCCTTTCCGCCTCTTCCGCCCGTGTCCTCTGCCTTCGAACGCTTTCCTTGCATCTCCGAGCCCTCCACCTCCCCGTCGGTTCCGTCTGGGTCGATTCCCCGCTCGGCTTCCTCCTCGCCCTCCTCGTCCAACCAGATGGAGCGAGCGTCCCTCATCCGTGCACCACCCGAACGGGTCTGTTCTACCAGGCCGTTGACGGCAGCCATCGGGGTCGCCATCTGCTGGCCCTGAGCCTGCACTTGGGCGGCGAGTTCCCTGAACCCCGGATCCGTCATTGCGCGCTCACGGGTGTACTGCTTTGTGTGTATGTGTGTGTGTGTGTGTGCGTGTCCGTGTGTCGTCGGTTTTCTTCTGTTGTCTTCGTCCTCCTGATACTTTGTTGGTGCTTCCTTTACCGGGACGGATCCCGGTGCCGCTCTCCTTCGAGAGTGTCCACGGCAAGACACCAATAAAGTACAGTGTAGTAGAGTGTAGCAGAGTGTAGCAGAGTGTAGCAGAGTGTAGTAGAGCATTGTAGAGTGTGATCGAGATTGACACTAGTATTTTGGGTTCGACCACTGGTGGACCCCTGACTGGCCCATGGGCGACCATGTTGACCACTGTCTGGCCCAAGAAGTGCCAAGCATAAGCATACGAGGGACGGAAACCGCAGGCAAGTGGGCGATGTGCATATGAGACCGGAAGCTCTCGAGATGAAGAGCACGGGGACTGCAGGCGGGTTGGCGAAAAGGGACAGAATGGGGTGGCCATTGTCATCGGGTCGACGGGGAGGATCACAAATTATCATGGGCTGTCATGTGATCTGTTGTGATTCCGTGTGATTTTTGTCCCCACTAACGCAACAAGACGACGATTTTTGTTGATTTTCTGTGATTTAGAACGATTTTTTTGTGATTTTTACTAGCGAAAAGCTGGCATAGTGTGGTACTCATTTGCTTGCAACTGACTCCCCACTAACGCAACAAGACGACGATTTTTACTGATTTCTTGCGATCTAGAACGATTTTCTGTGAGCAGGCAGATGCTGTAGTGCACCTGTTTTAGCGGGTTACCTGTGGCCAGTTTTTTTTTAGAGAGTGTTACACCAGGGCTTACGCTCTTACGCTCCACGTGTGGAACGTGTGGATTTCCACACGCTAATTTTGTTCGGTTTTTTTTTCTTCCACGTGTTATTCCACATGTGGAACCACATGTAAATCCACACGTGGTTTTTTTTTTCTCCACATGTGCTTCCACCTGTGGACCCACAGGTAGGTCCACATGCAGGGAAGTCCAGTGTTGGACAGGGGCCCAGGAAGGGCTCACCGGCGACCCAGTCGGTCTGACACGGGCCCAGGAAAGGCCCGCTCGACCGAAAGGAGAAGACTCAGGCAGGTGACTCCAGTGGTGGTATGTCAGCTAAGCCGACCATCGAATCGAAGGGGTTCATCAGACACTCGGATGAGCTACTTCACCACTCAGACACCCGACGAGTTGATAGGACGTCTCGTTGTGTTGGTGGTTTGCTCTGTGTTTGAGGTGTGAGAGTGCCTACCTTGGTCCCCACGCCGATATGTATCCCGTAATGGCACACATGCCGGACTCCAGGGATCTCAAAGGTCACAGACCCACCTGCTGCCCGGGGGAGGTGTCACCTGCCCGGGGGAGGTGTCACCACTCACCTGTCGTGATCCAGCAGGGGCGACACGTAATCACGATGCTGCCCCAATCGCGATGCTGCCCCATGTCTTGTTGCATTAGGGAGTCATTCGGTACCACACTATACGGTCCATCCCGATCCTAAAGCTGCATAGAATTGCGTGCGGTCGGATGAGGTGATGTTGCTTCGCTTTTGGACTCGTTCTTCGACTTCGCACGGTCCCAACGTCCTGGTCTGCCCTTGGTGCTCGTCTTGCGCTCGTTCTGCGCAGTTCGTCTCTCCTGCCTGACTTCGTGCTTCCATTGGGCCTGCTTGCGCTCCCATCCCGACGGGTAATACGTCTGAGAATGAAAACTGCCATTCGGTGTTGCAGCTTTGCGGAGCCCAGCCTGCGGTACGGCTCACACCTTGTCGCCGGCCTTCTTCGCCGTCTGCTCGCGGCCAAGCTAAATGGCGAGCCTGCTGGCTCGCCATTTATGGCTTTTTGTTGAGACCGGCCATGTTCCCGCCTCGGAGAGACGTCAGGTTGACGTGCATCTCAAGTGCCGGGTGAATCGGCGTCTGCACAATACTCGTCAGCCTCATCGCGCTCTTCATCGCGTACGACTTCGCGGTTGCCGAGTCCACCACCTGCTGCCCTTCCTCTTGTCCCCTCTTCCGCTTCCTGTGTCACACCCCCCCTGTTTGACCCAATGCAGAGACACCCGCGACCACGGTACCAGGGAAAGCCTGCTACACGGGAGCCAAGCTTCACGTGTTCGGTGGTACTGCCAGGGTCAAGTGGCTACCGTTTCCCAAACTAAAGCATCAAGGCTTGGCGCACCTTGGGGCTTGGCGCTCAAGCCACAGAAGTCATCGTCGCAAGGTCACACCACGATCTGCCAAAGCCGCTCGGAAAAGTCTTGCTTTCGGTCGGCCGAGGAGTGCCACCAACGACCAAGGCCGCCAAGTGTTGCACAGCCAAGTCCGTGGTGGCGCTGTTTTTTTGCCCGCCGCACATAGGGAAAGGTTTTTTCCCCCCCCGAACTTTACGCGTCCCCATGTGGACCACACGTATTTTCTCTGAGACCGAAAACGGAGCGTAAGCCCTGGTTACCACAACCACTTTTGGAAAAAAGAGGATGATTTCTGCACCATGGACCCAGCCAATGTCGCAGCCCTGCCGAACCGGTTACGCACGTCGCGGTCACGTGCAACGGTATCCAGATGAGAGTGGGGTGCATGGATTGGGCAGATCTGTTCTCCGAATTGTTGGGGATGGAGCTTTCTTCTGGGACTGTATTCGGTTACAACGGTGACGAGTGAGTATTGTTGGGATCCAGTATTCCCTTCTCCTGCTTCAGCCGCGTCGTATTGCAGGACCCTGTGCACTCTCGTTCAGCTTCAGCATCTACGATTCCCGTTGTCCCCTTTCCTGCAGACGTTCTCGGTCGGAGTCTCCTCAGTGCATGTCCCCTCAGCACACGACAAGCTGTACGCGCAGCAGATTATTTGGCGCAGGAATGCGCAGACGAAGGTATCCCGATAAGAATACAAAGCCTGACGCGGCACACCGCACGAGCTCTCTGCCTGCGAGAGCTGTACCTGCGAGACGCGCTCTTCTCCCGCCTTGTCGGAACGGCAGTTCTTGGACTGGAAACAGCTGCCACTCCTCTGAGCTGGAGCAAAAGCGGGTACCGCAGTACTGCCACTTGGACCGATGCCAAGACCGGCAAAAACATGTCGTACCCGCTCTACAGGGCTGGGGTGCGGTACGGAGGTAGACAGGGGCAGCGACAGCGACTTCGCTTCAAAGCTAAAGCAGCTGTCCGGCTACGTCCACGACAACGCGGCTTTCACGCAGTGGCTGCGTAAAAAGTCCGTTGTTCTGCAAGGTTCCTTGTTCTGGGAGAAAGTGAGCGGCATTCGGTTCGGTGGACTGACGGCTGCAGCCTACGCGCTCACGCGTGTTGTCGGGGACAAGCGCATGTTTGAATGGGCTTTGTCGTGGATTGCTGTCAGTGGCGCACGAGGTAAGTCTGTGCCTGCGCTGCAAAAGTTTTTTGCAGACCGCGTGAACCACGTTTTGAGCCTCATCTAGTCTATGACTCTCTTAAGGTAGCCAAATGCCTCGTCTTCTAATTAAAGACGCGCATGAATGGACCAATGAGATTCCTACATGTTCACCGACGGGCTCATGCGACGGGCCCGTCGCGTCACAGTTTTTGAGCCGAGTTGTCCTCAGACATCGAGGAACTTTTGGCTTTTCGTTGCTGCGCAGTTTGCTGCAGCTGCTTCCGCGCCAGGGGACTTCTGCAGTGAGCGGCAACTCGTGCGGGACATGTTCGGTGATGAACCGGCGAGATCTCGATGTGATGAAAGGGGCGAATAACTTGTTGCATGCTATGGCGTACAACAACGACAATTGTGCGACAGAGCGTAGCCTCACCTGGGTTGACGAAAAAGTGTCCCTGGCAGTTATCCCCAAAGGCGAAGAAAAGACTTCGAGACGAGGCCAAAGAAGCAGGCGCCAAAAGACAGAAGTCGCCGGCCACTCAGCAGACGAGCAAAGGAACCAGCATCCGCAAGTAGCAGATACCGTAAACAGAAATAGGTTGGACCGGACAAAACGCCAACTCACCTATTTTGAGCTCTCGCGGTCCAACTTTTTCGGGGGGTCCTGTGTACTTAGTGAAATCTCGCGGCTGGCCACTGAACAGCACTCGCTTCACCTCCGTAGTTTGATATCGTCGCGCATGAGCCCGCCACCGGTGTTCTAGAACACTGCGCGGCACTGCGTACCCCGCCGTGTCCCATCAAGCACCAACCATTGGTAGCCATGGCCCTGTGGTAGGTACTCACAAGCGAAAGTGCTTGATCGCGATCGGTTGTGGTTGTCACTGCGGCACTGCGTACCCCGCCGTGTCCCATCAAGCACCAACCATTGGTAGCCATGGCCCTGTGGTAGGTAATCACAAGCGAAAGTGCTTGATCGCGATCGGTTGTGGTTGTCGTGCCGAGGGCCCATTGCTTTTGGTAGAGCAAACGCAAAAATGCAGAGTGTAAACGGGGTGGATCGAGGTTGGCTGACAGTGAAGGAAAAAGTATGAGCCCAGTCTACCGACAGAGTGTTTGCACTTTCTAAGCACTCCGGTTCAGCAGACGCCTTCACTATTCCTCATGCTGTGTTGCTGACGAAGGACGTAGTCACAGCGCCAGTCACCCGGGCAACAGTAAGCAGCCTGAACAGCTGCTTTTCTGACAACAGGGCCGGACGGCCCCTTTTTCCCCGCCACTGTCTTCCCGTCATCGAGTTTGACAGATTCGTCATAAAACCGCTTCGCGCCTCCTTTGGACAGCGGTCTCTCGTTCCCGTCCGCTGACCACTGCCTGATTGCACCGTTCACGTACGCCCTTACGTTCACGATCTTTTCCTTGTCGGTTTCGCACCACTCCACCCCCTTCTTGCCGTGGCGAAGTGCCCTTTGCCTTGTTCTTGTCGCGCACTTCTGCTTGGATCGCCAACGCCTGCTTCTTTGTCACCGCGCCGTTTCCTGCCACGGCTTGTTCGAGTGCTTCGCATCTCTCGCGTTCGACTACCCATTTGGCAAGAGACATTTCTTACTTTCACCTGATGCCCCTCGGCCCAACCCCGACTAAGTGGAAACGTGCCCGGGCGGAAATAAGGTAGGCCGGACAAAATGGTCCAATTGGTTTGTCGTCGTGCGGTCCAACTTTTGTCCGGTCATCAAGTCTTTTTGGGTGAAAGGGGCTAAAGGGAGAGTAAACCTGGGAAATCTGCCCCGAACACTAAACTACGACTTTTCCTCCGAGTACTAATTTCGGGTTTGATTGAACCAGCCGTCAGCCTGCCAGCCAGAACGCCTCCGATTGCGGCACTATCGGCGCAGTCATCCTCTGTGACAGGGCCGCGGTTCGCGCCGCGCCTCCGACGTAGCGACTTCCGCCCGCCGTAGTCGCGCTTTCTTCGTGTTTACTCTGTCGTCCTCCGATCTGTCCGGCTAGTCAAGAATTCGAGAGTTTCGTGCCGCTTATCTTACCCCTTCCTCTTTGTCTGACTTGCGCTACTACTTCGCCAAGGCCGATGTGCCCGAAGGAATGCGAAGAGTTCAGCCTTCCTAACGCATAGACGCCCCAGTCATGTCGTCTCCTGCCCAGAAAGTTGCGTTTCTGCACGCCCACTATGCCTGCTGCGTGAGCAGTCTACACTTCTTGCAACGTCACAACGTGGTAAGCCACAACTGACAGGTGATAGATACAGCAGGGTAGGCAGGTTTGAAGGAATCCTGCATTTTGCGTTGTTTTGTGATCCTCTGCGTTATTTCTGATTTGGATTGACCTTATGCTTGCAAATGACTCCCCACTAACGCAACAAGACGACGACCTTATGCGATATTATGTGATTTTTCTTGATTTTTTGTGATTTGGATTTGCACGACGACGACGACGCGCCGATCTCGGCGACGACGGCACTGGCCTCGCCGGCCCGAACACACCGCGCCCACCCGGCCCCGCCCGGCCCTCTTCGATGGCAGGCCCTGACTCGGGCCCTTTTACTGATTCTGGTTCCGGCCCTCCACGGGTCACACAACGATCGCGCCCTCCCGCCGGCTCGGCTACTCGCGTCCTCCGCATCGCGGCGTGCCTATCGGCGCAAGCGAGAAAGCGAAGACTCCGATTCCTTTTCGGATTATGAGATCGTGAGCAACTGCAACAACAGTTGCAGCCGACTAGAGTTGCGCCGCGCCGAAAGCGCGGAAAAAGTGACCCTTCTGGAGTCACGTAGCGAAAAGCTGGCATAGTGTGGTACTCATTTGCATGCAAATGACTCCCCACTAACGCAACAAGACGACGATTTGGATTGATTTTTTGGGATTCCAAAAGTTGACCCATGACAATTTGTGATTCCCCCCGTCGACCCGATGACCATGACCACCCCACAGAAAGATCTTCGAGCGACTGTGAGCAGCCTAGCAAGACGGGATGATGAATGATGATGAAAAAAAGAAGAAGCGCTAAGTGATCGCAAAGGTCCTTGTCTGGCGACCGACCTTCCTTGAAAGGAAGGTCGGTAGCCAGACATTTTTGGACGGCTTTGTCAGCAAGGTGCAGGCGATGCACGGGCTCCATGATGACCTCGTCAACGGCCCCACAGGCGTACACTCACTAGCCGTCGTGAAGAGGCCTCTGTCTGTAACCACCTTTTTCATCCTTGGGATCAGTGCATCGCCAGGGAGATCGAACCCCAAGGCAAGGAGCGACTCTTGCAGCTTCTGAAAGTAATCCAGCACGTACTGGAGATACTTGGTTGTCGTTGCTGGATCCTTCTGCCGCACAAGTGCTGCAAGCACAAGCCGCATCCTCCATCTCTGCTCCATCGTGTCCAGGTACGAGAACGTCAGGCAGAGGATATCTTTGCTCCCCGGAAGCTCTCCTGCATCCCCGGCAATGACGAAGTCACCACCCCCAAGCCGGAGCAGAAACTCCATGTCACCGAGGACAAGGTGCCTACCAAGCGCTCGGCGAACACCCTATCGCCTGGAACTGGCCCGCACGGAATGCCTAAAGGCTCAAGTACTAACTGCGCTAAATTTAATATATGCGAGCTAATGCGAGATAGTGTGGTACTCATTTGCATGCAAATGACTCCCCACTGACGCAACAAGAAGACGCCGAATCACGCGATGGATGAGGTTCAGAGACGAGCGACAGCCGAGTATCGGGACTCGGCGACCGCGAAATCGTACGCGATGAAGAGCGCGATGCGACGGCTGACGAGTCGTGCAGACGCCGATTCACCCGGCGCTTGAGATGCAAGTCAACGTCCTGACGTCTCTCGGAGGCGGGAACATGGCCGGACTCAACAAGAGACCACAAATAGCAAACCAGCAGGCGTTTGAAGCTGTGATGCGCGCCTACGAAGCCGCCGCACGAGAGCAGACGGCGAAGTAGGCCGGCGACAAGGTGCGAGCCGTACCGCAGGCTGGGCTCCGCAAAGCTGCAACACTGAATGGCAGTTTTCGACCGCAGACGCATTACCCGTCGGGATGGGAGCGCAAGCAGGCTCGATGGAATCACGAAGTCAAGCAGGAGAGACGAACTGCGCAGACTGAGCGCAAGACGTGCACCAAGGGCAGACCAGGACGTTGGGACCGTGCGAAGTCGAAGAAGGAGTCCAAAAGCGAAGCAACAACACCAACGCGGAAACGCAACTCGAAGGCAGCCAAGCGGGCCTCCCAGGGCAGGGACCTGCGGAAGCTCATCCGAGTGTCCGATGAAACCCCTTGTCAATCGACTGCGACGCGCGTGCGAAATGTCGGACGCTAGCGTCTGTCAAGAGCATGCGTGACTCAGCCGTGTTTTAAAGGTGAGATGAGAGGCACCGGCTCACTCTGTCAAAGGACTATACTAACGCAACAAGAAGACGAGCTAATGCGAGATAGCGGTACCCGAGCCCGTACACACGCGACAGCCTGCTTCCGTCAGTCAGCCCGAACTTCCTGGTCTCCAGCTGCACTGCCTGTCGCGGTCATTTTTTCAGACTAATATTCTTGTTTTTATTCCAATTTCAATATCCTGTCATCAGCACCTTTTTAGCCCGAAGAAGGTGCGTTAGTGGGCCCGTTGAACCGGCTATCAAAATTGGCCGAGTGTTACGCCTTTAATCAATTACTGCAGTACCCCCCCAATTCACCCAAATGTTGATCGAGTGTAATAGAGCGTAATCGTTTGGATTAGAATGCAAAGAATCTGTGGCGATAATCTGCATCGAAGCGAGCGTAATCGTCGATGGTCGTGGCACATCGACGCGTCCTTTGCGTCTTTTCGGTACTGGCTCCGCCGCGGAGTCCAATTGCCGCTTCTTCGCTGGCGTTGGTGCCGTCTTCCCGACCTTCGCTGCTGACGTCGGTGTTGATGTGCCACGCGACGGAGGACAGGCTCAGCTTTGCAATCCGCAAATGCATCGCAGGAGCGGTGTACTCTCGCGAGTGGTGCAACAGAAAATGGGGAACGGATGACGGCGTATGCGAGTTCTGCGACGGTGGGACGCCGGGGACCCTGCTGCACTATTTCTGGGAATGCCCGGGACCGGGGGGCAGGTGGGTCAATCTACGTTGCCGACTCGACGTCGCAGGAGTGGCGGCACAGAATATGCCCCTATGCCTGAGCACACGGGGGATTCCCCCCATCGGAACCCCGCCGGTACTCGTGGAGAGGGTCCAGAAGCTGATCGGGACCATCTCCATCGAGATGGCGCAAGCGCAGCGTAATATCGCGACGACGCGCCCCTGGGAGCTTGCCTCCGCCGCGGCAGGGAGATATGACGTTGAGCTGGCAAGGGACAGCCGTGAGCTCCTCACGAAGCAGATCGGGACGCGCTTCGCGGCGACGCTAGTCTACTGGCTAAGGAATCTACGTTGGGTCAACACCCCCCCTCTCCCTACGACCGGCGTGGAACTCGCTTTGGATTTTGAGGCCTACACGCGATCCAAGCTGCCTGGGGAAACGTTTGCCGAAAAAGGGTTGCAGATAGGATATCTAACACGAGCCATCAACGACCTAAGCTTTGCTGACACGGGGGCCTCAGCCTTCCCCGGGAAGTGGCGTCAGGGTGTATGCTCTTTACGCTGTCTGGGTGCGCCGGCAATGCCGGGATTCACACACCGTCCACGTTTTGCGGCTGGACGGAGGACAGAGGCGATGTTAAACGGCATAGTAGCAGTTTGCTCCAAAGACAGCTGGAATGACGCCAAACCCGTGTACCCTCAGGACGTAGCCTTCGCTCAATGGAAGCTGAAGTTTCCCATCAAGGTGTTAGCCGCCGCCGTAGGCCGCGCAGTCGCGAGGAAGAAGAGGGCCCGCAGCGTTACAAGGCGGCGATCCCCCGCGAGACGAGCTCGCCCGCCGGCCAGAGCGCCCGCTGCAGCACCAACTCCGGTGCCGCCACTCACTGTAGCAGAGCCGCAACCTGCAGCGCGCCTCCGGAGCGACTTACGCCCGCCGTAGCAGTGCGAAGAGAAGTGAGGAGACCGGAAACTCCCCGGAGAGATGGTCCCTGCACTCTAACTCGTCTCTCTCTCTCTCTCTTGATGTTGCGGGCTCTTGCTCGCCTTCCGCTGCTTCCGGCAGAACGAGCACCACGTTCTCTCGCTTCGCCTGTCTCGGCGCTGGCGCGGGGCCCTCCGGCTCCGCCTTCCTCTTCTTCGTCGTTGATTCTTCACCTCTCGCCACGGCCGCCCGGTGGTGCCCCTTCCGACAGCACAGTTTGGGCCTTCGACTCCGCAAATCCGCGAGCCGGCTGCAGTGCGCACACGTCGGCATGCCATGATCAAGGCACCGGTGGTGTCCGTTGCGGCAGCACTCCGCGATCGTCTTGCACGTCGCGCATTGCGTCAGGCGGTGCTGCGCGCAGAACTTCACCGCAAGGCCGTCGTCTTCCTTGTGGTGGGCCTTACAGCACCACGCCACCGACTTGCCCCGGCGCTTGCAGACGTCGCACTTCACCTTTTGGTGCTCGTGGCACACCCACTTTTCGTGTTGGGGAACCCCTTCCGGCACAGGTTCGAATCCCGCCAAAGTCATTTTTTTACCAGATTTTCCCGCAGGGCTAATTCCCATTCTCGAACACTCGCTAACTTTTTGCCCATTCTCGAACACTTTTTAACTTTTTGCCCATTCTCGAACAGTCGCCTAACTTTTTGCCCATTCTCGAACATTGAAATTTGCCCAGGGTGGGTTTCGAACTCACCACCCATACATCCAAAAAACCCCAGCCATTTTTGGGTTCGCCATTTCCGACCACTGAAACCATCGGTGACAGTGGTCCGTGACCGGTCCGGAAACGTCAGTTTGAGGGTTGTCCCACTTCTTTGGATCACCAATACTGACGTTTGAGGGTTGTCCCACTCTTTTGGATCACCAATACTGACGTTTGAGGGTTGTCCCACTTTTTTGGGTCACCAATACTGACGTTTGAGGGTTGTCCCACTTTTTTGGATCACAAATACTGACGTTTGAGGGTTGTCCCACTTTTTTGGATCACCAATACTGACGTTTGAGGGTTGTCCCACATTTTTGGATCACCAATACTGAAGTTTGAGGGTTGTCCCACTTTTTCCGAGACTAGAGGTATGCTAATAGCTCTATCGAGCCAACCCCACTTTTTGGGGGGTCCGCGGGCGAAGCCCGAGGGCACTTTTTTAGGCCCAAAAATATGATCCAGTCAATTCCCTCGATCCAGGTTTTTTTTGCCCCGTGACTGGAAAAGGGCTATTTGCATCAAGATTTCAGGTCTGCAACCGCCGGGTTCGAACCCGGCCGAGGACACTTTTCCGGTCGAAAATGGGTTTTGGAAGACCGAAAGAAAATGGCAGTTGTTGTCAACATTCATCCAAAATTCCGGGCCAAATCATCCCAATGTCACCTTCGTAGTGGCCGCACGCTTCGCGTGTTCCGCGCACTTGACGGGCACGCATTCCGAAGCTCTCCACTCACCGCGGCGGTGACCGCCTTGCACACTTGCGGCACTGCCGCAGCGACGATGTAGTGACACACTCGTGCGAAAAACGAGAATGCTGGGGCAGAACCGCACGAAAACAGCAGAGAAGCCCCAAGCAAACCACAGCAAGAGGCGACACACGGGGAGGAATCCACCCCCAAGAAAAACGAAAGAGCGTGCAACTGCTCCAGCATTCTCTCCCTGAACTTCCCCTCTCGGGCCACGGCACGAGCCAGAAAGAAGCTCCCCAACCGGACTTCTAACGGGGGCGCTGATGAAAAAAAAAAGTGACAGCCCATTGTCCGTCGTCCAAAATGTGGGTGTCACAGTCACAATGCAGCGGAAGGTCTGAAGGTCGTGAGTTCGAGTCCTGCATGTGGCACTTTTTCGGGGACGACCCCTGCAAGTGACACTTTTTGAGGCACCGAATGGGCAAATCTTAGAAACCCGTGCTGTAATGGGCACTCGAAAACACCGAATGGGCAAATCTAAGAAAACCGTGCTGTATTGGGCAAATCTAACAAAACCGTGCTGTAATGGGCACCAGCCCGGGTTTTGGAATTTGTCGGTTTTCGGGGTCGTATGTGCCCGAAATTTGCGTTTTTTGCAGAGTTCCCAATGTCTCACGGTTATTGGTCACCCCGGGAATTGAGCTAGTCTACCAGTACTAAGCATCACCCGAACTTGGCGTCTCCCGAACTTTGCTTCACCAGAACTTAGCTTCACCCGAACTTTGCTTTCGTCCGAACTTGGCTTGGCTTCGCCCGAACTTAGCTTTACCCGAACGTTACTGTTATCCGAAACAAACCCCGAAAATCATGTTCGACCGGAAAAGTGGCTCGCCCGGGTTAGAACTCGGGACCTCCAGGCTGGAGTCCAGCCCTGAAGCCTTGCGCTGTTCACTCTGCCATCACGGTGTCATTTCCAGGGGGGGAAACTTCCTGACCGTTACGCTCCGCCCACTTGAGGCCCGGACGGAACTTAGCCTCATGCTTGCTTTGCCGAACTTACCCGCCCCAATAGAGCTTCACCAGAACTCAGCTTTGCTTCGCCCGAACTTAGCTTCACCAGAACTTAGCTGCCCGAACTTTGCTTTGCTTCGCCCGATTTTTGCTTTCACCAGAACTTAGCCTCCCCAGAACTTAGCTTCACCCGAACTTTGCTTTGACTTAGCTTCGCCCGAACTTTGCTTTGACTCAGCTTCGCCCGAACTTGACTTTGCTTCGCCCGAACTTTGCTTTCACCAGAACTTAGCTTCACCCGAACTTTGCTTTGCTTTGCCCGAACTTTGCTTTCACCAGAGCTTAGCCTCCCCAAAACTTAGCTTCACCCGAACTTTGCTTTGACTTGGCTTCGCCCGAACTTTGCTTCACCAGAACCGCTTCGCCGAACATAGCTTCACCAGAACTTTGCATCGCCCGAACTTTGCTTCACCAGAACTTTGCTTCGCTTCAGCAGAACTTACTTTGCTTCGCCAGAACTTAGCATCGCCCAACTTTGCCTTCACCCGAACTTTGCCTTGCTTCTCCCGAACTTAGCTTCGTCCGAACTTTACTGTTCCCGAACTTTAGCTGCTGCCTCTAGTCTCGCTGGGCGCCGGTCTTTACCGGCGCAAATGTACTTCAATGACCAATACTGACGTTTGAGGGTTGTCCCACTCTTTTGGGTCACCAAGACTGACGTTTGAGGGTTGTCCCACAATACTGACGTTTGAGGGTTGTCCCACTACTTTTGATCACCAATACTGACGTTTGAGGGTTGTCCCACTTTTTTGGGTCACTAAAACTGACGTTTGAGGGTTGTCCCACTTTTTGGATCACCAAAACTGACGTTTGAGGGTTGTCCCACATTTTTGGGTCACCAATACTGACGTTTGAGGGTTGTCCCACTTTTTTGATCACCAATACTGACGTTTGAGGGTTGTCCCACTTTTTTGGATCACCAATACTGACGTTTGAGGGTTGTCCCACTTTTTGGATCACGAAAACTGACGTTTGAGGGTTGTCCCACATTTTTGGATCACCAATACTGACGTTTGAGGGTTGTCCCACTTTTTTGGATCACCAATACTGACGTTTGAGGGTTGTCCCACTTTTTTCGATGACCAATACTGACGTTTGAGGGTTGGTGCTGCTCGGAGCCGCACCCGCCGGTTTCGCGTTCTCATCATGGCATCAAATTTGACGGTGAAATCAGCCCCCAGCCCGAGTGATCATCACGCACTGTCTCAGCATAACTGGGTGTTGGATACGTGATGCTCGTTCTCGGGTCCGAGAACGAGCATCACGCGAGTTGAATCGCATGGTTCTGAAGAAGGATTTCCCGATCAATGGATCTTCAACAACAGCGACTGATCTTGAGAACTTGCCCTCCCGGATCGGGCCCACGTCCCCCCAGGATACCTTCGCAATGAAGCGACAACGGTCCCAGAACCGTGAGTCGAACCAAAAAGAGTTTCCCTTCAACCATGTGAGCCAGTAACTATAGTAGTGGTATGGACAGAGTGAGCCAATGCCTCTCATCTCACCTTTAAGACACGGCTGTGCCACGCATGCTCTTGACAGACGCTAACATCCGGCATTGTGCATGCGTGTTACCATGCAGGGTCAAAACATTGTGTCTTTTTGAAAATGGCAAAAAAAAAATTCCGGAAAAAATTGGGGTTTTTGAATTTTAAAAGTTTGGAACAAACTCTGCAGTAATTTTTGAGGAAGTTGAGCAAAATTTTTTTTTTCCAAAAAAAATTTTAGGGCTCCATCGGCCCCGCGGGAGCGTTTTAAAAAGACACAAGGTTTTGACCCTGCATGTTACCGTCGTTGGTATTCGCTCGAGTGAGCTTCGCTATTTCACCGCCGTAGGTTCCCCTGCCCTGGGAGGCCTGCTTGGCTCTCCTTGGATTGTGCTTCCATGTCGATGCTGCTTCGTTTTTGGACTTCTTCCGGTTTCGCACGATCATTGACGATTCCCAACGCCCGGTCTTCACTTGGCACGGCTCGCGTCCCGTCTCTGTAGTCCGTCTCTCGCGCTTCACTTCGTGTTTCCATCGGGCCTGCTTGCGTTGCCATTCCGATGAGTAGTTCCTGTGGGCGGAGCCTGCCGTACGAGGTGGCAGCTTTGCGGAGTCGCCTGCGGCACGGCGCGCACCTTTTCACCGGCCTTCCTTGCTGTCTGCTCTCGTGCGTGGGGCCTTGTGTTCAGCGGCCGTGATCCCGCCTCTCCAGTAACTACAGTAGTGGCAGGACCTTCGCCACAGGCTTCGGCACGGGCTGGTGCCCATTACAGCACGGTTTTGTTAGATTTGCCCATTACAGCACGGATTTCTTAGATTTGCCCATTCGGTGTTTTCGAGTGCCCATTACAGCACGGTTTTCTTAGATTTGCCCATTCGGTGCCTCAAAAAGTGTCACTTGCAGGGTTCGTCCCCGAAAAAGTGCTACATGCAGAACTCGAACTCACGACCTTCAGACCTTCCGCTGCATTGTGACTGTGACATCCACATTTTGGACGACGGACAATGGGCTGTCACTGGGCATATCTGCCCCATCTAACCACACAATAGCCACAAACCTTGTGGCTCGTTTTGTGGCGGGCACAAAGTAGCCACAAACCGACTGGCGGACACAACTTCAGATGGGGTTTTGGACGGAGCTGCTACACCGGGCTCGGTATCCTGGTGCGGCACTCATTGGCGGTAAACGGTTTACTAAACCTCTGTAGTAGTAGGTTGAACTTGATATGCAGCAACAATCTGTGACGATGCCTGTGAAGACTGCACAAGCCGCAACAGACTACCTCTTTGCACGCGTCGTGTCATTTTGCTTCGGTCGCTTATTGCCCCGCGTACTGTTTGCGCTTCACGTCCCGATGTGCAGTTTGACGACGAGCTCGAGGAACCACCAGATGATTCGGCGCACTTCCTTTTCTCCCACTGTCCCCGCGGCCGAGATCTCGACTCCCCTGTGTTTTGTTTCACCTGCTCGTCTTCGGAGCCGCGGAGACGAGCTGGGTAACAGTGGGTTCGTGGGCGGCCATCTGCTTCTCGTTCGCAGGCGGCTGCTGCGGCCTCGGCTTCTTGCGGGCGCTTCCCCCTACTTGCTCGTCGTTGCGTCTCGCGTCGCGCTTCCGCTGGGAGCAAGGCGCCGTCCGTCCATATTGCTTGCACGTTCACCGTTCGGTGGTCCCTTGTCCCGGTAGTAGTAGGAATTATGCACACAGATTCGTGCATAATTCAGTTCGCGCGGGTGACAGACCCGTTCTACAGTTCTGTAGTATAACTTCCACTTCTTCTTACGATTTCTGTCCGATAGCCTCTTCAGAACCAGCGACCGGCGGTCTCGAGGAGGAGGCAGACACCGCCGCAGAGAGCGGTAAAGTACCACCAGCCAGTCCGATTTGAATGATACTAGAAAGCTGCAAAGAAAAGGTATGGTCGAAGCTGGCAGGGGGCGGTGAAAATGGCGAGGGGTTTTGCTCCGCAGAAAATGCAACGTCAGCCTGGCGAAGGGGCCGCAACTTGAACCCAAAACCTACAACACTTGGACCCAAAACTTGGACCCAAATGGTGCCAAAACCGGGAACCAAATTGAGAACCCAAAACTTGAACTAAGCTTGGTTCCAGACCCAAAACTTGACAGTCACACTGACTAATGGATACGGGTAGCTGATTCGGACACTCATCATTCAGGTGGATGCGGGATGCGAACGGAATGCGTCGCTGCGCCTGCAGTGTGTCACTACATCGTCGCTGCGGCAGTGCCCGTGTGGCGACTACGAAGGTGCCATTGGGATGATTCAGCAGAATTTCAGCCAGAAACGGCGTAGCAGCTGGCCCAAATGCTGGCCCTAAAACCCGTCAACCTCATCTGAACTTCTGACAGACTGAAGGTGTCCACCTGGCCACAAAGGTGTCCACAAGGTTGTGGCTACTTTGTGGCTGACAGCTATGCCTGGTGACAGCCCATTGTCCATCGTCCAAAATGTGGATGTCACAGTCACAATGCAGAGGAAGGTCTGAAGGTCGTGAGTGCTGTAATGGGCACCAGCCCGCTTCGGCACATCCGGAAAGAGAAGTTCCGGGTAGAAGAATTCTGCGCAAGATCTTTCCAGCGCCCCTTTCTGACTCAGAGTCACACGGAAGTGTTCGTTCTTGTAGATGACAACGAAGTCACGTTGGGTCTCGCCTGCGGCCTATGTCGACTCACACTCTCACTCTTCTTGACACCCGAACCTACTCAGTACGCACATAGCGCTACCGCGGCCAGTGAGGCAAATTCAGTGCAAGCCATTCTCCTTGAAACGATGCCTCGATAAGGACCTTATTAAGGTTGGCCGTGCAGGAAAGTTCGTGACAAGGAGGTGGCTAAAGTCTGATGTGGTGGTGGTGGTGGTGGTGGTGGTGGGGAAGACTCGTCTGCCAGATGAATTTCTCGAAAGACATCTAAATTCACTCACGGGGCAAAGCTGAGGCCAAAATGTGACGGGAAAGTCGCGAAAAAGGTTCCGAAAGCGATTTCGAGCCCAAATACACTGTGAAATCCTTTGTGTAATTCTTGTGTAATTCTTGTGTAATTTTGTGTAATGCTTTGTGTAAGTTTGTGTAATTTTTTGTGTAATTTTGTGTAATGCTTTGTGTAATTTTGTGTACACAATGTGTAATTTTGTGTACACAAAAGCCACACTGTCTGCAGAATGCCCCTGTCGGTCACGTCTCTGTCGCGGTACAGGGCCGCAACCCTGCGGATGGCGTGCACGCCTGCGTCGGCCCCCGCCTTGACACTGACACCGACTTGCCCACTCCGCAGGAGGACGTTCGCCCCCAGGTCCTTGATTGCCCGGTCGGATGCGAGGACCTTGCCGGCCACCCGGCGCAGGATCTCCCCACATGCAATGGGCCTGATGCCGCCGGACTTCTTAACCAACGGGACGAGCCTCGCCCCGAACAGGTACGGCCGGGCGGCTGCAGCAGGGGTGCCCGGGGTTCCGGGGGTATTTTGGGTTTTAGGCGATGCGGGTCCCGGTTTTTTTCCCGGTTTCGCCAGTGCAAAATGGGCGCTGCAAGGCTCCAAGGGGGGGGTGTACAAGCCCCCGCGGTGGTAATTCGGGCTAATTTGGGCCTGATTGTGTGTCTGCTGGACGCCAAGGCTCCAAGGGGGGGGGTGTACAAGCCCCCGCGGTGGTAATTCGGGCTAATTTGGGCCTGATTTTGTGTCTGCTGGACGCCAAGGCTCCAAGGGGGGGGGCGTGTACAAGCCCCCGCGGTGGTAATTCGGGCTAATTTGGGCCTGATTTTGTGTCTGCTGGACGCCAAGGCTCCAAGGGGGAGGGGGGTGTACAAGCCCCCGCCAGGCGCGCAAGAATGCGCCTATTCGGAAGAGGGTGCAGTGCGTCTCCGCTTTTCCGGTTGCTCGTCATCACTCTCGTCCTCGTCCAAAACTTGTGAGAAGGTCACACGTGGCTGGGAGACTGTTGTCTCTCGTTGCCCTTGCGAGGGAGCTGTGTCATCGAAGTCAGTCGTGGCGAGGCTTACGATGGACAAGGCATCATCTTCCAAGTCAGAACCATCGGGTTCGGCGGCGAGGCCATACGGGTCTTCGTCTTCCTGGGCCTGTGGAACTGGGTAGAGGATGTTGATAGCTTCGTTGTAGTCCACTGTGCCAGTGCCAGAGAGTACTCCTTGAGACCTGCGCTTTGTAAAGCGGCGGG
Source organism: Diplonema papillatum (assembly GCA_030068145.1). Lineage (NCBI taxonomy): Eukaryota > Euglenozoa > Diplonemea > Diplonemida > Diplonemidae > Diplonema > Diplonema papillatum. Next base: position 14,408 of record JAPJBO010000412.1, on the reverse strand, counting down.
GCTTCTGAACAAGAAAGGCAGTGGTGGCTTCGTGAAACAGCTCCGTGCGCTCGGCAGCGCCTTGCGGCAGGAGGCAGCAAATTACCAGCTCCTGTGAGATCGTCTGCGCACCAACAGTGGTTCTGTACAAACCACGCAGCATTCTGAGCAAGGAGAAGGCACTTTCAACAACGACACTAGACGGAGAGAGCTGTCCTGCGCACCATTTGGTATACCCGGTAATTGTGTTGGTGTTACCCCTCTCTATGATTGTTCGTGTGATGGGAAGTAGGGAATAACCTACCGTAATGAATGCCACAGAGGATGCTGCACAGAGCTTGTTGAGCCAATCCACCTACCCCCCGCTGAAGCTGAGTTTAGTTGACCACGCCTGGGTTGCCCCGATTATAGCGGCTTGCTCGACTATGTCTCTATTACACCGGACACAGACAGGCTATATGCAATGCAAATAACCCGGCAGGCATACAACCCCCTCGTCCACAACGCGGCGGGCTGAGCCCAAAAACGAGGCGTTTCTGTTTCTTCGATTGGACGATTGCGTCCGCAACAACAAAGTTGAGTGGATACAATATTTTTTTGGCTAAAAAACATTGGGGGAAAAGGGTAATACCAAGGAGAGTGAAACCGGGGAAAAGAGTTTTTTTGGTTACGAAGCCCCCAGCAACGAAACCGGGAAAAAAAGTTTTTTCCAGGAAAAGCGGGTACCGGGTCCCGATTTAGAAACACCCCTGGGCTGCAGCCACCTTTTTTTTTTTCGAGACTGGAGGTCCTATGAACATGCAATGTGAATAGCCTCTATTCGAGCCAACCCCACTTTTCTCTACACTAAAAAGTGTATTGTTTTTGAACTAGATAATAGTTCGGAGCTGGCTTTTTCCGTTTTTTTTTTTTTTTTTTTTCAATTCCCGACCAACTTGGCTACTGAAGCAACGAACGAACGGAGTCTCAGCTGGAAAGCTGGCGACCAGGTGGGAAACCAATCTAGACGAGTGAACGATAAATTGGAGGCTGGCCTGACTGAAGGGTAATTCCTTCTAGCAGTACTGGTGTACTGTGGGAGGTAGCAACGGGTGGGGGGTGGGATGTCCTCTGTACATCTAGTCTATGGTTGGGGCTTCACAATTGCGGGTGTGTCATTTACTCTCTTTTGTGTACTGACGTTAGGCCTTCATCTTATGTCTTTTGTAATCTTGTTGCTTGTTCAGCAAGGTCTTTACAGGGGGGCGGTGCTACACATTCTATTCTCGTCGTGGGGTAATTGTTAGGGTAGGTAGTCACAAGTGTGGCTCGTTCTGGCCGTATCTAGGGCAGGTGTGTTCGTTTATCTACTCTTCTGCCGGGAACTCTTTCAGATCTCCGGTCTGTTGGAGAAATCTAACGAGGTTCGCACAGTTACCGGGGAGGAAAACATCACTCAATCTCTTGGGGGCTGGGTTGCAAAGGTGTGCCGATCGGGACGGGGCGATTACTGGGCAAGACATGAGGATGTGGTACAGTACGTTATTTTTGACGGGTGCACCACAGTGCCAGCATTCGGACTTCAGCAAGTGTTCTTTTTTGTTGGCGTCTGTACAGAGAAAAGGCTTACTGAGCGGGGAGTGGCCCGTACGTAGCTGGAGAACAGCTACTTCTGCCATACGCGAGAGTGTTGTGGGTAGTTTGGCTGGCAGAGATGCCGCTGTCGCTACAAAGTAGTAATTCTGCTCTCGATTGGAGATGTAGCGTTGTTTGACGAACTCGTTGATACGAGCTCGGGAGGATTGGAAATCTAGGGGGGTTCTAGGAATTGGGTGTGAAGCTGGAGTCACGATCTTGGTCATGTGCTTAGCGACCGTGTCGGCGTACTCGTTGCCCTCTACTCCACAGTGTCCTGGGACGTATTGGACGTCTATTTTGGCCTTTGTTGCAAATGCTATTTGATTGAATTGTTTGCGAATACTACATGCAACAAGATCAGAGAGTGCGTGTGTGCCCTTACTGAGCTCCGTGAGGACTGATTGTGAGTCAGAGAGAACTACAATTCTCGGTTGTTGTGCGTTGGCCGTCAAGTGGAGTAGCGCATGGGAAGCAATGAGAAGGGCGATCATCTCAGCTCTGCAAGTAGTGGCATAAGCACCACCATCCGCTCCTATCGCTATCTCGGTGGGTGATCTCCTCCATACAAGGAGGCGGATGCTTCCTAGAACTATCCTTGGGAGCGTTTTCAACTTTTCGACGCACAGCAGGTCAGGGTTCGAAACTCTGATGTAACAGGAGCAACCGGTCCGGTCTTTGCCGGTTGATTTGGAGCCGTCTGTATAGGCTTCAAAATCTGCCCGGCCCAGTTCTGCTAGCCTGATCAGGGTTAGACGCTTGTTCTCTGACTTCGACTTTTTTTTTGCTACGCCGTGTATGGCTGTATGAAAAGAGGCAAAAGGAGAGTCAACATAGTCATGATCGACTGGGCGGCAGCGCAAATCCTGTCGTGCGACGTCGAGTAGTCCTGCGTCGGCTATGAGCTCGATGGCGGCGGTTTTGTGTGATGGGGATGTGGTGACGATGGACTTGCAGATGTTGTGGGCGCTGGTGCCAGGTTGCCGGATGAGCCTTTCGTAGAGGATTGCTCTGAGCTTCGAGAAGCAGAGTTCGAGCGGAAGAGTGCCGGTTTCGAGATGTAGAGCTTGTAGAGGCGTGGATTGCGGAAGCCCTGAGATGAGACGAAGTGCTCTATTCTGATCACGAGCGAGGGCCTGTATCGTATCCGGACTGAGCGAAGCACTGTATACGGCAGCACCATAGTTGAGGACGGGAAGGACGTATGAAAGATAAACCGGTCGCAGTATATGCAATTGAGAGCTTCTCATGGCCGACGACAGCAGGCGCAGTACCGAGAGCCTTGCGTTGAAGCGCTGACGTACCTTCGTCGCATGTACCTCGAAGCTAAGGAAGCTGTCGAAGGTGACGCCGAGGAAGCGCGCGGAAGTCACGTTCGGAATGCAGGCGCAGGTGGTGAAGAGCACTTTGTCAAAGGATCGAATACATGACATCAGGTGGGAGTAGTTGGAGATGCCTAAGCCATTGCACTCGACTATTTTACGGCCGTCCAGGGTTAACAGCTGCTGGTCGCGTGTACGAGTCGCCTTGTCGGTGAGGTCGAACAACAGGTTGGTGCCATCAAATAAGTCGGTTGGAACGAGATTGAGACTCTTTAGCTTGTCCTTGTCGATTATTGTGTCGCGGGAGGAGGACGGGAAGAAGACGGTGACGTTCTCGATGTTCGTTTCCGCGTGCGATGGGATGTACATCAGCTTCGTCTTCTCGAAGGAAATGTTCAGGACAAATCGTTTGGCCCACTTGTCGATAGCGTCAACAACCGCTTGTGTTTTCACTTTTAGCTCCGATAGGTTTAGATGACTCAGAACGACTGCCAGATCATCGGCAAATAATGAAAGCGTGATGCCCGGGAACAGCATTTCGAGTTCGAGAGCGAGGGAGTCAATGTAGCACAAGAACAGTGCTGGGGCGAGGACAGTCCCCTGTGGAACCCCTTTCTCGAAGTCGTAATACTTCCCCAGCCTGTCGTTGACCTTGACCGCTGCGCGCCGCTTGCGAAGAAACTCGCAGATCCAACGTAACATGCGACCGCAGACACCTTTTTTCCGAAGTTCTCCCGTGAGAATGCTTTTGACGACCCTATCAAAGGCCTTGGTGATGTCAAAGAGCAGGAGAACAGAGCGCTTGCCGTTGTCTTTGGCCGCCTGCAGAGAGAGCTGCACGGCTGAGATCTGTTCCTCTGCTGATCTACCCTTCTGGAAGCCCGCTTGTGCCGGGTGTAGTCTTCCTTCCAACAGGTTCGACAGACGGTTGTTGACGAGGCGTTCCAGTAGTTTCGCGATACAACTGGTCAGTGCAATCGGGCGGTAGGCGTCAAGTTGATCTGCACTTTTCCCCGGCTTCAGGAGCATCATCATGTGCGCATCGCGCCAGACCGCAGGTACCACCCCATTTTCGTATGAGAGGTTGAAGAGGCGCAGGAGGGTGGAACGCGTAGGCTGGCTTAGGTTTTGCAACATGACATTATTGATACCATCAGGCCCGCAGCTGGTAGTTGGATCAAGAGCAGAGATGCATCTATCTAGCTCATGCATGGTGAATGGTTTGTCGTGGGTGCGGTGAGATGAGGAGTCAACGAGACGAGGGGTTGGCGCACCAGAACATACGCTAGCTAGATGATTCCCCATCGCGTTCGCTTTGCGGGCATCGTCGAATTCCAATGTACCGTTGACGTATAAGGGCGGTATGTGTAGGTCGGTCGTACGACCGTCCAGGCGTTTTATAGCGGTGAACGCCTGCTTGGTATTTGAAAGCCGCGACAGATGCTTGGTCGAACGCTCCAGCGTAGCCCTTTTGGAATCAGAAATCAGCATGTTAATCCTACTCTGAGTCGCAGCAATGGAGGCCTCTGTCTCACTCGTGCACAAGTTCACGTTCTTCAGCTCAGCTAAGCGGATCCTGAGGCGGTCTCGCAAGGCAATAGCATCCTCTATCTCTGGGTTGAACCAGGGCTTACCTCGCCTCTTGCTTTCCAGTGGGACGCATTTGTTTCTAGCGGACCTCATGGCGTGGGCGAAGGCGCGTGCCAGCTTGTTCGTGTCGTGGACGTTGGATAAGTGAAGCTGCAGGTGGTCGAGCTGGCTAGTGAAGTCTTCCCATTTCGCCTTCGCCCAGTCGAACGACCTTGCTTTCCCACCAGCCGTGGAATGAGCATAAGTGAGGGAGGCCAGCATTGGTGCGTGATCTGACCCGCCAGTGTCAAGAGTCCTCCACCCTGATTCAAGTTGAGCAGGAACAAGGAAGATATCAGGTGACGTTTTTGAACAGGGCCGAGTATGAACATCGGGATCGTTGAGACAGACGAGGTCAGAGCACAAGATCCATTCTGCGAATTTGCGGCTCTTCACGTCTCGTTCGTCAGCACCGTTCTCCCACATCGGGTGATGAAAGTTGAAGTCCCCCGCTATAATAGCATTGGCGGTCGGAAGTAGTGCTGCGTTGAACTGGTCAGTCCGAGTCTCCCCCGCGTTGCGATGCACTATAGGCGGTCGGTAGATGTTGATTAGAAGTAGAGGGGTGTTGTTCGATAGGGTGACTTCGATATCGAGCCTCTCGGTTGGGTCGGTTGGGCTTGAAAGTGCAACGTCCGTCTTTCGTGAGTAGACGATGCCGTCGCGGATCAACGTCAGCAGACCACCAGAGGCTATGGCGGAAGGCGTGTGTGAGTTTCTCGGTACTGATCTCTCTCGCCATTCGGTACGGTACCCAGGCACAATAATCGGGTCGGAGGGCCGCACGAACACTTCTTGAAGCAATGCGACATCCACGTTGTATTTCGCGAGAATGAACAAGATGTAACGCATTCGAACCTTCCAGCTGTGGCAGTTGAACGAGAGGACACGCAGCGTTCCGTCACGATGAGGGCCCGGGTTAGGATGGATGTCCCCGCAGGTGGTCAGGAGGCGTCCGTGGGGTGAAGAGCGTCGAGGGCGTGCAGCGAGTCTGGTTAAGGCACACAGCGAGGAGGGTGCAGAACTGCTTGGGGTTGGTTGTGGAGGTTGCCGCTGAGATCTGGTTTCGGACGTGGGCTTGAATGTGGTACAGGACCAGAGGAAGAGGCCATCTTTGCTGGAGCATTGGTCGATGAGAGATTTTTCGGATTTCTTTTTTTTGGAGCGCGGGACACTGTACTTGCCATGTTGGTACAGCGGGGCTGCCGGTATCCGGTTGCTTCCGGAGCGGTAGTCCAAAGAAATGCTTCTTCAGCACACTGTGAACGCCTGTCTCACAGCGACACGGGACTGGCCTGCGCGTGACTGCTAACAGGTCCGACCCGGTAAAAAAACCCGCGATGCAGTGACTCTACCCCCTGCATCAGGGTGGATCTGCTTCGTCCGGTCGCGCCCCACCAGATGCAATGACGATCCTTGCCACCCCTCGGGCTATAGAAAAGCTCAAGCGGTGGAAGAGGTCCTGGCAGGCGGCCGAAACGGTCCGGTCTTCACGGAGGGCGTTGGCGCGGGCAATGTGCCGCAGCTCCGTGATTGCTCCTGGGCACCAGGCCCCGAACGTGTCTACAACTAGCGGCACCGCCTTCCATTCCCGCGGGTCTGGCTCATTGGCGATGATTGCGTTGTAGACACGCTCCTTGACGGCTACAGCGTACGCGGCTGCTGCGCCCCCTGGCTCTGCCGCCGCCCGGGCTGCGTAGTGCGGCTGCGAGAGTTGTAGGGGGTACGTGACAGCGACGTCAAGTAGGACGGTGGTGCCATCCCGGACGTAGCTGATGTCCGGGCGCTTGCGCCGCGCGTTAGCGAACACGGCTCGCTCGATGGAAGGACCGAGCAGTCCTCGTCGAGCGAAGTCGGCGACGATGTCGCGCAGCGCGTTGTGAAGGCGCGTTCGGCGGCCGCTGCCGAAACACGTCTGGGCGTGCGATCCGTTGACGTCGGTCGCACCGTGTCCGCAAAGGCGGCACTCCCCCGGCGCGGCCGCAATTGGAAGCCCCAACCGAAGCCGGACTGCCACCGCCAGCTCGGCCGGAGACAACCACATTGCGGTATCCGCCTCAGGGTTGCCGTACAACCACGCCGAAGCGTGCTTGCCGGAGCCGCTTTGGATCCGCGCCCGGATCCGGTCTTGAGCCCGGGTCAGGGCCTGACCCTGCAGTTGGCCGGAGTGGCCGAGCTCCTCCGTCAGCGACTCGAGAAGGTTCTTCCTCTTCTCGGTGGCCAAGGCGGACGACCATGCCTTCTGTCCTCGCCCCTCGTACTCGGCTCGTGCCTGCATGACGTCCTGGATCTTCTCCAGGACGGATTCATAGGTTGCAAGGCGCGGGTCGACGAGGGACGCTTGGACGGTGTCGTCCTGCTGCCACGTGAGGTGTGGCAGCAGGGCCGGGGCCACGAGGGCGGGGAGATGCGGCCCCCCGTCCAGCGCCGCGGCGATGTGGGCAATCCCGCTCACGTCCGCACAGCTGTGGAGGCCGAGGCCGCCCATCCTGACGGGGAGTGACGCCTGTGTCCACGACGCGTCATCGGTTTCGATCCCGGTGATCGTCGCGAGACAGGACTGGGTGACGCGGTCGATGCCCGCGTAGTCGAAGACGGGCCCTGTCGCGCGCATGAGGTGCACCACTCCAACGAAGCCGGCACAGAACTTCGTCAGCGTGAGCGCCACGTGCGCGTCAGGTAGGGACGCGATCACCCTCAGCTTCCTCTCGGCGCCCTGTGCCACCCGCTCAACGAACGCGCGGATCTTCTCCGGCGATCCGCACGGCACACCCAGGTGCTCGATCTCATCGAGGGAGCACGTCTCGATGCCGTCTAGGCCCGCCGGTACCTCGGCGCCCGGGGCAATCGCCAGTCTGCACTTGCCCCTATTGAGGCTCAGACCGACTGCTGCGGCTCGCCGCTCGAACTCGCACAGCCATCGCGCGATCGAGTCGAGTTCCCCGCCCGTTACCCCGTCGTCGAGGTAGAACGTCAGGAGCTCGAGGCTGGCCTGGCTCAGCGCTGAGTGGTTGGGCGCGGCCTCCGGCTGCTCCTGAGGTGCCGGCTCCTGTGCTACTGGCCCGGCGCCCTCCGGATCCTCGGGGGCGCCTCGCGGTATCTGGGCCACCGGCGCCGGCGGAATCGGGCCCGGGGGCGCGAGGGCCGGCTCTCCGGGCTCCGCCGGGCCCCCGCCGTGGGCTGGGTCCTCGGGTGGCGGTTGCGCTGGCCCCGGCTCGTGCGGTGGCGGTGGCCCCTGCTCAGGAGGGCCCTCTCCGCCTTCCACGGCTCCTGCGGGGTCCGCGGGCTCCTCCGGCCGCGGAGCCTGAGCGCCCGCCCCCGGGGCCTCTTCCGGCGCCGGCTGGACTGCCGGGCCGACCTGTGGCGCTGCCGCAGCCTCGGCCGGCGGCGGCGGCGGCGCGATGACGTCCTGCAGCGCCAGGCTGAAGAGGAGAGGCCCCAAGGGGTCCCCCTGTTGCACCCCACGCTCGGAAGTGAGCGTTTGGTCTCCAACTTGCAGTATGGAGTGCTTCCCGTATGCCGCCATGGTGTACGCCAAGACCTGGGGGGCATGCCTGCTGGCGCTTTGAATGATCGCCTCCCTCTGCAGGGAGTTGAATGCGTTCGCCAGGTCGATCTGGAGGATGCCCTTGCCCGCCCCGCCTTCCCTGCGGTACATGGCCGCCACCCTACGGACGGCGAGAATTCCCGCGTCCGCTCCGGCCTTCACCCCGACACCGACCTGCCCGCTTCGCAGGAGCACGCTTTGCCCGAGCTCCTTTACCACCCGGTCGGACGCGAGGACCTTTCCGGCCACCCTCCGCAGAATCTCGCCGCAGGCGATGGGTCGGATGCCGCCCCCTCTTTTCACCAGTGGGACCAGCTTGGCCCCGTAGAGGTATGGCCTGGCCGCCGCCGAAACCCTCCCGGACGAGAGGGCCCATACCGCGTCTGCCACAGCCTCCTTGAAGGAGCCGGAGCTGTCCCAGAGGTCCAGCAGGTGCTGCGCAGAGAGCCCGGAGGGGCCGGCCGCCGTGCCCTTCGGCATCTTCTTCAGCAGTCTCCGAACCGCACTCGGCGAGGGCCGTGCCACGTTCAGGCCCTGCATCGCCGGGTCGCCTTGCCACTCCTCGGCAGCCGGGTGGAGGGCCCTGAGCTGCGCCATGGTGGCCTCGTCTGGCGGGGCCGTCTGCGCTGCCGAAAGCGCCGACACCGCCCGCGAGTAACACCGGTCCCGCGCCCGCTTGATGACCTGGCGCACGGTGGGGGCGTCCAGGTCATCCACTGACCTGACCGCCGTCTGGAGCTCGACCCTGTGGTCGTTGTCCTCGACCGGGTAGGCACGCCGGCGCGCGCGACCTTGAGCCTTCCCAGCCGTGATGGCCAAGGCCTCCGACCAGAGCGTCCCGAACAGGCCGTCCCTCCAGAGTCTGACCCGGCGGCGGAGGGCCTCTGTCACCGCTCTGCGTCCTCCCCGAGTGGTGGCCGCCAAGATGAGCGGGGCGAAGGCATATACCCGCAGCCACCCCGCGTCGTCAGATGCCCCCCGGAGCACAGTCTCAAACAGGGCGGCGACCTGCGGTTTCGCCGTTGTGGGGACCCTGTTCAGGGTGGGCACATTGGCCGCGGCTACCTGGGCAAAGGTGAACGGGAGCGCCGCCCCCTGAAACCATCTCCCCGGGGCCGCCTCCCCCCCTGGGGCCGCCTGCCCCCCCGGGGCCGGGGGGGGCGGGGGCCTCCGCACTGGCTCCAGCCCAGCGGCCACTCGACCTTGGTAGGCCCGGGAGCGGGGGCACCAACTGCAATGCCTGCCCCTCCGCTCCCCGGGTCCCGCCGCATCCCTGCAGATGCAGACCGCCGCTCCTCCTTGCGGCCCGGCCGGCTGAGCCCTAACCGGTGGCGGAGGTACCGGTGGCACGACAGGAATTACTACGGGCGGGGCCGCGGGCGGCTCCCCTGGCGGCCCGGGATTGGGGTGGATGTCCCCGTCGCAACACAGGTCGTCTCCTCCGCGCCCGGAGGAAACGACCTGTGCGGCGGCGGAGTCATCCATCCCTGTGGCCGCCCAGTGAGCCTGTCGGCCCCTCCTTCGTGGGCCCGGGTGCCGGGGGACGTCCCCGTCGTCGCACGGGTCGTCGCCGCCCCTTCCCAAGGAGACGTGAATCTCCGGGTCCGGGCTTGCTATCCCGGCCGCGTGCGCCACCCTCACGCTGTCCGGGAACAGGACGGGCGTAAGTGGCCAGCTGGACTGCGGGGGACCCGGGGGTTGGCTCTCCATGGCCGCTCCCCTCCCCTGGCCGGGCTGCGCCAACCTGTCCTTCACCCGCGCGGCGATGGCTCGCACTGAGGCGACCAGGCCCGCGCCCCTCCCCAGGCCCGTGTCGGGCTTCTGCCTCACCGGGGCCGGCGTCCCGACGGGCGATCGTGACGCGGGGCGCTTGGCTCCAGTCGCCGGAGTCCCAAGCGTGGCCCCGCACACCCTCTCCAGAAGGCGTTGGCTCGCCGCGTCTACCGGGGGTCGCTGCTGCGGTTCCGGTGATCCGACCCCCGGAGCGGGGGTGCCGGATCCGCCGCTGACGTCTCGCTGCTCAGAGGCCGAGGCTTGCTCCGAACCCTGCGCCGGCTGGCTCGGCCCGGGCGCCGGCGAACCCGGCCGAAGGAAGCCTCCATCCATCGCCTCGGCCCCCTCCGACAGGAAGCTGGGCTCCGACGGCACGTACCCCCAGGTGAGCCCGGACGGGGGGGTCTCCCACCCTTCCTCGGGGCCTCCCGGCCGTCTGCGGCGCACGGCCGCCGGCGTACCGACCGGGGACCGCGATGCGGGGCGCTTGGCCCCCTGCCCCTGGTGGGCTTCAGAGCCCCCGGCCGGCGCCTCGGCCTGGCCCGGTTGCTGGGCTCCTTCCCGGCAGCCTCCTCCCGGGGGTTCTCGCTGATCGGACCCTCCCTCCGCTGCTGGCGCTTCGGCCGACGGCTGGCTCGGCGGCGCTGCGCCCGCCCCCGCGCCCCCGTCTCCGGGGTCGGGGCCTCCCTTGTCCCCCCCGTCGGCCCGCGGAGCACCCGCCCCCTCTTGAGCCAGTTCGTCGTCCGACTCGGAGCCCGAATCCGACCCGTCCTCGCCCGGTCCAGAGCCAGTCCCGGACTCGGAATCCGGAAAGGGGTTCGCCTCCGAGCTCCCTCGCAGGGCGCTCAGGTCCACCCCGTGCCTGAACTTCCGGCTCTGCCGCCGGTCCCGTGCCGAGCTGGCTTGGGCGGCGCCTGCGAGGGCGGCCGGGCCGGCCTCGCCGCCAGCCGCGACGTGGTCGGCCCGGACTCCCTCGCCTCCGGCGGCCGCGGGTTCGGCCCGGGCGGCCGCTGCTCGGTCGGCCTGGTCGACCTCGCCACTAGCGGCGACGGGGTCGGCCTGGCTGGCCTCGCACCTGGCGACTGCGGGGTCGGCCAGGTCGACCTCGCCACAAGCGGCGACGAGGTCGGCCTGGACGGCCTCGCACCCTGGCATCTGCGGGGTCAGCCAGGTCGACCTCGCCACAAGCGGCGACGAGGTCGGCCTGAACGGCCTCGCACCCGGCGGCGGCGGGTTCTGCCTGGACGGCAACGGGGTCAGCCTGGGCCTGGTCGCCCTCCCTGCTTGCCGGCAACGACTGCGCCCTGGGACGCCCCGCCGGGACTAGCTCGACGTCCCGAGGAGTCGCCGGCGAGGACGCCGCCGACGACCTCGGGAAGTCCACCTCCTCGTCAAAGAGGCGGCGCCCCACCGGCAGATCGCCGGCCTGGGGGGCCTCGGATGCCTCACGCATCCCAGCGTCCCTTCCGGCCGGCTCCTTTGGCCCAGGGGCTACTGGCGGCGGGAGGAACGCAAACCCCTGGTGGGGCACCCTCGCCGCCCGCGGTGCGCTCGGCACCAGTGCCCTCTCGGCCTCCTCTTGTGGGGCGAGCCCCCGCAAGATCTCCTGCATCTCGCCGAGAGATGCGTCCATCTCGGCGACGTGGGCTACGACGAGCTCGTCGTAGCCCCGACTCGCGGTCTCCCTGCGGTGCTGGGAGGCGTGCTGAGCGGCCTCGCCGGCGGAGGCGCTCAACCGCCCGCAAAGGCCACAGAGGGCCACCACCGGCGTGGCGGCCCAGCTGCGAAACCACTGGAGGTGTTCTTCCTCCAGCGCCTCCGCCTCCGCCTGCGCCCGGCGGACTCTCGCCCAAGCGTCCAGAACCGCGGGAAGCTGCGGTCCCTCCGGGAGCTCGTCGACGGCGTGTAGCGCCGTGGCCTGCACACCCTTGCTGGAGCGTGCAGGCCTCGGCCCGGTTGTCTGTGCTGTGTGTGTTTGTTTGGTTCGCAAAGGGGGGGGGTGGTACGAGCGGTTCGCAAACGGCGCTGTGGGTTTGTTGTTTGAAAAAAAGGGGCGTACCTCCCCCGCGCGCTGGTGTTCCGGCACCTACCCTGCTTGAAGGCAGGGCAAATGGGGAGCAACCGGTGCTCGTACCGGCACTGGCTACGACGACAGCCTGCGCGCCGGAAGTTGAAGTTCCGACAGACTTCCTCCTTCCGGCCTGCGGGCTGCGCCGTGTTCACACGGGTGTCGGCGGCTGCGGCTGCGGCGACTGCGGCTGCGGCGGGAGCGCGTCTTCCCTGCCTCAGCGCCTCGGCGAACGTCGGGACGGCGGCATCGACGGCGGCATCGACAGCGGCGGCGGCGGAAGCGTCCTCTCCCCGCGCGACCGCCTCAGCGAACGTCCGGGGGGCGGCCCGGAGAGACGCGGCGAACGCAGCGGCGTCCGTCGGTGTCCGTGTCGCGGCGGCGGGGCACGTGAACCCCGGCCACCCGGCCGTCGACAGGGCCGCTGCCCCTGCCGAGAAGGCAGCGGCCAGCTCCCGGCTGCCCGTCCCTGCTCCGAGGGCGGCGTCCCGTCCTCCCGCCCCGCCCGCCGGAGCGGGGGGCCCGCCACCCCCCGGGTCGGGGGCGGCCATGCGTGTGTTCTCAACGATTTTTTTTTTTTTTTTTTTCGGGACTGACTTCCCAGCAGCATGACGATTTAACGAGACGTGGCTGGAAAGCCAGCGGTCAGTTGGGAGACTGGGGCAAGCGAAGTATCGAATACACCAGAAGCTGACCTGGACATGGGGGCAATTCCCCTGAGAACGTTAGCAAAACAGTGCGGAAGTCAATGGAGTTTCTAGTTTCACTCTATCGTTGAAGATAGCGGTGGGTCATTTACATGAGTTGTTGGTTTTTACAACTGGTCAGGTTGCTTCAATTTTAACTGGAGAATGGGGAACACAGGTAAGTCCCGCGACATCTGTAGGAAGAGTAGGAGTCCTATACAATTCTTAGCTGTGAACACATGGGGCAGGAGCGTGGGGTAGGGGAATCTAAGGCAGTCACGTCTGAAGTTGTCTATCGACGGACAGTGGAGAACAATGTGTTCAAGCATGGGTTTACTCGTGTTTTGGTGACAATGCCAACATAGACCTTGGAGAAGGTCATAGCATCTATCGTCGTTCCGAAGGAAGTGCTTGTTCAAGGGTGTATGGCCAGTGCGCAAAGCAAAAAGTTGTAGTTCAGCTTGCCTGGACAGTACCGTTGGCAGTTTTGTGGGCAGGAGTCCTCGTGTTGCTGCAAAGTGCAAATTTCTAGGACGAGCGCTAAGCCAGTTGCTGGATAGCATTTCGGAGATTCGCGCTTTGGCAGACTGCAGGTCAAGGCGCGTGGAGGTGTCACTTCATGAGTACTTCTTTCTCATCTTTAGAAACTCTCAGCGCCGGCCCCCATTCACAAGTCGAACCACTGGCGATAGAGTGCTGGACAATCCTGTCGGAAATGGAGGCGAGGGGATACGACGTCACCTTGCACTTCGTGTACGGGCACTGCGGGCTGGAAGGCAACGACGCGGCGGACGTGCTGGCCAAAGCTGCAGCTCTCGGGTACCGACGGGCCGCCGGGGCCTCTTCCTCGGATCACCCCGAGCCCTTCCCCCTAACCGTCGCTGGTGCAGTCTGCCGCTATCGGACGTATCTGCGGCTGAACAGCAGCGAGGCAGGTGCCAAGGAAGCATTCGAGCGCGCGGACGGCCACGGGAACCTCTCGCCGTTTGCCCGGATTGTTCATGGCCGGCCGATCCCCCGACGCCGTCATCTCACGCCGAGGGCTGAACGCGAAGTGCGCCAGCTGAGGACCGGGCACCACCGCCTGATCATGACGCTGTACGCCACGGACTGGCGCTCCTTCAGCGAGGCCGAGTTGCAGTCCCATTTCCTCCCGTGTCCGGTCTGCGGGGTCCGCTCTACCAGCCCCCTGCTGCACTTGTTCGTACACTGCCGTGACCTAATAACGGCACCCTTGAGGGCGGCGATGCGACATGATATCACGAGGCGGATCAAAAAGGACCCAGGCGGTCCGATCGAATCCCTCTGGTACTACCTGTTCGTCCATCCCGAGCACGCCCTGTTCTACCTCCAGAGAGCTGGCGCCCTCCCACCCTTCCAAGTCCTTGTGGAGTCTGACAAGGACGAAGCCCCCCCGAACCACGAGTACGGGCTCGTGCCCATCATGTGAGGCAACGTCACCCGTCCACGCAGCGGCTGCAGTCCGAGGCAGGGGATCGCCGGGGCCTGGGTACTCTCGCGCCGGCCATCCTGAACCCGTCACCTGCCACGGTGCTCTCGCAGTTCGCAGCACGTCGCCGTCGACGCCGGACGACGCCGCACCGCCCCGCGCAGCCCGACTGAGGCTCCGCGTCCAGCGCGCGCTTCGTACGCATCGCCAGAAGAGGACGCAGGCTAACCGCTGAGCGAAATGTGCACTCGTCTTATTTTCTTAATTGGTACAAACGTGCACTCGTCTTATTTCACAAGACTCTTGTCGAGATCGTACAGTTCAGTCTGCTGCGCTCCAG